>JAUBWS010030888.1:0-19764 GCA_032270445.1 Darlingtonia californica | reverse complement strand
AATAAAAATTCAATTTTTTTTATTCAATATTCAATTTTTATTTTTGCTGATTGAATTTTTTTAAATCAAGATTGGCCTTTCTGGGCCACCGTAAAAAGGTCTCTCAAAATGTATACTATATATCTAAGGTTTTAGTTATTAATCAAACTTTATAAAAAAGCCGTTCGGTCTCTCCATATACCCTTTACTTTGTGGGGGACATTTATAAGCTTTGAAATTTTGTACAAATGTGCTTTTATTAAACAATTAAGTAACTAACAAATGTTTTTGAAAAAAACTGTTAGAAGGTTAAATTTAGGGACAGAAATTGACTTTTCGTCATGCAGGCATTGGATTCCACCATATTGAAATAATGTAATTTGTGAATTATTTTCCGGTCTCTTTCTAACCACTCAAATAGGCTTGTTGTCAAAATTTCAACTCATTTAAAATTGAATCCTGTCAAATTTCTACTCTTAAAAAATCAATATAATACAAATTATAAATAGACAAAAAAACACCTATTGAAACAAAGTTTCAATTTCATTCAGAAGTTTGGAAATGTACAATGGTTGTAAAAAAAGAGTACACAAATGTACAAGTAAGTAAGTAAGTAAGTATTGTCATCACTTGGCCTAGTATCGGTAGCGACCGTTAGTGAGGGAGTCTATCCCATTTTCTATTTGCGCTAGACACCTGGGAGATGGAATGCTGACGTGGAGCGCCATACCTACCATAAGCTCCCAGAACTTACCGCATAGACCAGATTACCCAATCTATGCTACTCACGCGTTGAGTGGGCGGAGGCCAGGATCTAACCCACAACCTTGCAGTTTGCAGGCGAACGCTCTACTGATTGAGCTAACCAGCTATAATGTACTAGTGTTGTGTGAAAAAAATCTTTCAACCTGTCCTGGTGTCATGAATTTACATAAAACATACATCATAAAATTGACACAGTTAAATGGTGTATGCCATTTTGTAAAGGACTTAGCCTGTAAAAAACCTTTTTGGCAAAAAAGCACAAAAAAATCAACAATGACAAAAAAATGATAAAAGTCACTAAAAAAACATGAAAAATCTTGTATATACCCTATGTTTTATTTTTTAAATGTTTCACCCCTCGATTAAATTTGTAACGCTCTGATTTTTTTTGCTAACCTCAGACGTCCCAACCTAGTATATAGACATAAATATGCTGTTCTTGTTCTATATCTATTCTGCTTTATTTTTTTGATTCAAGATTCTGATATTTAATCAAGTTTGTATAACAGAGCATCACAACCTGAGCTATTCACTATTGCCGACCAAGAGAGTCAGACTGTCAGAAATTTAGTGACTGTATCACATTTGATTTGAAGGGACGTGGAAAATTATTGTTAAAATAGACCAAATAGACTACAGCAAGTGTCTGCCCGATCAGGGAATTCAAATGCCTTCAAAACAATTAGGGAACATTCAGGAAATTTTCTAGAAGTAATGGAAAATCAGGGAAAAAGCAAAGCTTAGAAGATGGATTTTCTTCGGCAACATTACAAAACTTTTCTTCCTGTTGTTGGAAGAAAGTTATACTCCAAGGATCTTTTTCTGAAACACACTGTATCTCTCACACCACAACAATTTTTCGCCTCGCAAAATTTTACAATAGGATAGTTGCCTATTAAAACAAAGTTTCATTGATTACTTGCAGATTAATGACCGTATCGAAAGATAGAAACCTCAATATTTCGCAAAAAATTCAAATTTATGGATTGAATTTCATATTAAAACTAGCCTAGAAAAATAGCCTAGAAAAATATTTATTTAATGGTATTTTAAAAATCGTATAAAACAATAAAATACTTTGGAAGATATATTTGCTTAAGTCTCGGACTACTTTGTTTTGGGACACCCTGTACATGTTCATGTAGAAAAATCATGATTTTGGCTAAGAATTTTATATAACCACCAATTGAAGTTGTGCAAAAATTCAAACATTTATGAGGATTTACCGACCTGTTTAAGATATTAATACACGTATTGTCCAAGCTTGATCGCTATAAACTCTCTCGATTAAATCCTTCTGTCATGAGACAAAACATTTTAAGGCATTAGTCAAAACAATGCTACTCTACAGTTAAGACTCTTAAGAACGGTAAATGCTGTTCAAACAAAGAAACTAGATGGACTTTACACTTAAATGCTAATTCACTGTCTAGAATATTTGAACGTTACTGCTATTGTTAAACGCCGTAGTTTGACACTTGCTAGACACATAGCCTAACACGACGACTGGCAGGTAAAGTTCTTATGTTGTCCCGATAAGTAAAGTATTTGATCGCTGTATTACCCTATACCCTGTCCAACGGACAATGACGTAATTCTGTTTTACCGTTTGCAAAAGGTTTTGGTACAAACTACATATTACCGTTAAGTAAGCAAAAAAGATACTATCAGATCTTTTTGATTCAATGGTGGATCGAAAAGCGTGGCATAAGAAAATGAACGTTTACCCACTTAACTTATGGATGTTTCAAAGAAAAAATCTGAGAATGTCAAAGTAATAAAAACTTTTTGTAAAGTAAAACAAATTCCGAAGAAACTTAAAATTTAAGTTAATCCGACAAGAATACGAAAATAATATAAAAACTTTTGGGCAAAACGAAAGTTGAAATTTTGTTGAATTGGACGCTGCGATGCTTGTGATAGTTTTAAAGAAAAATTTTAAGTGTGTTAGCTTTTCCATTACCGAAATAATGACTTTGCAAAGGGATAAGGACGGCTGGAAAGCAGACCAATTTCGAGTAATTCATAGTTAATGCTTTAAAAAACGATTAAGCTGAGGGGAATATTAAAAGGTTCTCACTATTTTTGGACATAGTTTATTTCATGACTGGAGACTGCTCCCTGGTGCATTTTCACTCCATCAAATTCTAATCAGTTGATCTATCCAACAGTTCCAAAATTATAAGAGTGTGTGAAATATTTAATAGGTTACATTGGTTTAACCCTTAGACGTCGTGTATTCGTTCAACATTAGTGAAAACACCGTTATCACATGGGATGCTTATATAACTCCTGAACAAATAAAAATAAACTATCAAAATTAAGGTCGTTTTTAAAAAGAATAAAATTGTTTTCTTTTTCCCACCAAATTCAACTATTCTATCTCATTTCAGTGTCCATAAATTTAATGTTAAAGTTTGAGCAATGTGAAAAGGTTTATGAATATTTAAGCTATTTCGAAAGGTAGCTACAGAATCAGTGCAATGAATAAACAATTTAGTAATATTTAGTCTTATTTTTTTTAGAGTTGTAGAGCTGAAAATGTTGTTTGGAAAATCTTTTCGATAGAAACATACATGACTATATATTATTTTTAAAAAGACTGGTTAACTTTCTCATATTGCAAGTAAAAGTGCTTATCTTCCTTATAAAGAAGTTATATCTCCTTAAAAGGAGGATTGATAAATGCCTTAAAACAAATAATTTGGCAAACATTAAAATACATTGAAAAACTTTAGAAACTGTTGTATATAGAAGTTCAAGCTCTACAACATATTAAAAATTTCTTTTTCACACAGACTCCCATTGATTAAATAAGATTGATGTAAAATTAAAAAAACCATTATTATAAACTATCTACGCTGGTCAACTTTAACGCTCTAAAACGTTGTGTGGTCTGTAGAGAGCTAGCCATTTTAACGACGCTTGAATCTGATATAATTGAATAGAGCAGATGATCAAAAATAATTCGTTGAACGCAAAACGTTTCTCCTTTTTTCATATAGCCATCGATCCACCTAAGCAAATGTTAAATTGCAAGTATCGAAGAAAAAGTTGTCAATATGCTTGCTAGTTATCAAGAAGAAGCACAGATAAGACCTTTAATTTAAGCACGTTTTACTGATAACTGTTTTAATATAAGCACGCTTTCAATGTAAAATGTTCTATTGATATACAGCTATGCTAATAGGCAATTATTACCATGAATAATGCATCGCAGACAACTATATGTTATATCATCTTCCCCGTAATATAAGATTTTTTTATCTTGTCATAACAGTTTAAATTTGATTCAGGATATTAGCGATACATAATCTTAAAATGTTAATGTTTGCAGGATATACTCGCAGAGCGTATATGTTGGTTTTACTCAAATTATAGCACCTTTATAACTTAAAACTACTAATAAAAACTAATTAACATTAGCTACTGTAGAGAAGAATTCGATGATTTACGTAAAATGCATGCTTAAAATAACCAGAATCAATGAATCAGTGACTAACGCTCTCAGTGTTATGTTGGTATCTTGCAATTTAACTCTTAACGAACTCGACGTTTTGAAAATGGTCACAATCTCCAGAAATGGCCCTGAAATTTTGCACACACTTAATCCGTAATAAAAGAAAGCAAAATGTAACATAATACTTGTGATGACGTCATCCCGAATAGGGTTAACAGGGCGATTCTCAAGAATTCATAAGTTATAGGCCTTCAAAGATTTAGCAGTATTTTGGTCAAATTTGAACGTATATACGTTATCTTCTGTCTAAGGGCTAAAGGAGAATTAACTTAAATCAAATCATTGCATTTATCATAAATCAAATCAATGCATAAAAAGAAGCATCTTGGAAAGAATTTGAGACAGTTTGACCGAATAGCTCAAAACTTATAAGGCTTTGAAGGTTTTCCGACTCTGCATTGTATGACGACATTATCTGACAACTCAACTTCTACTTCTATGTTCTTTTAGACTCTTCACATGCATAATGACTATTTTCAACGATGTCACATAAAATAAATTGTTATTAAAGTTAGTAAAACTATTCAGAACAAACAAAAATTGTTTTGACTAAACCATTATGATAAGATCTTTTGTGAAACTTTTTGGGGTAAAACCAATTTTTTTTACCTTATCCCGCTCATACTATTCAATATCACGAAGTGAACTATCGTGTTGAGAGAGCAAAGCTGTTTACGGTAATCAGCGCATGACGTAACGGAAAATGTCGTGAGAAAATTTTGAAACCTCATTTTAAATAAAGCTATTAACCTTATTGTACCCGGGTTTTTTGGGGTTTTTGTCACCTCAGGGGCGGGGGCTTTTTTGTCCGTGAGCCATAACTCCATACTAGCTTATGCTGAAAACTTTGGTATGGAGGTAGCCCTTGATAAGTAAATCATGCTTGACAAACAATGCTATGGTTAGCTGATGACGTCATTACAAATGTCGATTTTTTGAAAAATAGATCCGTTTCTTTATAGAGCTTTATTTTCTGAACGAATTGATATTTTTCAATTCTGTTTTGATTTTCTGAATGTCAAAAGAAATCACCTTTGCGGTAGTAGGAAAGTCACATTATTGCAGGATCTGTTGATTCATTACAATACATATGTAGGTAGTAGGCACTTGGTTCCATGACAAAAGAAATACGAGTGCAGTGAATGAAGGTGGCGTATCGTGGCTTTGCGAATATAGGGATAATTCTTTCTGTACGAAAGATAGTTATGAAATTTTTGGAATGAAAAGGCTGATAGAAAGAAATAAAAGATGGAAGGCATGTTGCAATCTTGTTTTACAAGTTAAATAGAAATTAAGTATAGGTAATATAAAATCATGGAAAAATTGGCATAAAAAACCAGTAATATAATAAGTCTAGATTGTATACAAACTAAATCTTTCTAGCAAGTCCTGTCCTGACCTTTTTCATAGAAAAAAAGACAAAAAAATTCATTATAATCATAAGTAGTTTGGCACGTTAACTTTGTTTTTCAAGACTTTAAGGAGCATTTTTAAAAGATAGTGTAAACATACAACGTTAATAGGCGAACTAATAAATACCAAATAAAACAAAAAAAGAAGGCGGCCTAACGTATGTTAAGTTATATATCTAACTTTAAGCGTTTCCGATTTTTTATACAATGTCAAGCATCTAAAACAAACATCTTGTAATGAGATAAAAAAAGCAAAACAACTGAGAAGTTGATAAGATTTTGCTAACTTTTCATAGTCTGTGTCTCTTTTACCTGTATCCTGTAGCCATGCAATCATTCTATCATACAAATTAAGCACAATCTTCCTCGAAAGAGCGCAGCCTGTAAAAGCGAAAAATAGTTCTTTTTTTTTCTTTTTTAGGGCAAATTCACAAAACTGAATTCCCATTTAAAAGCTAAGAATTTCCTAAAAGCTAAAGTAAAACTCGCAAAATAATTTCAATAAAATAACCAAACTTTTCATTTATTTCAGTACTTAAGTATCCATCTTTACCCGCATCGCAAAAATAAATTCCGCAAAATGCTTTTTTGCCCGCGGCAATTGTTTGATGACGTAATCATTTCAAAATGGCAGCGGAGAAAATTTATGGCGGTCTTGGCGCCACGTAGTGCCTCGGGACTTGGTTTTTATAAAGCTCTATTATTTATGAAAGGTTTTTCTTTTGACTTTCAGAAAATCAAAACAGAATTGAAAAATAGCAATTCGTTTAGAAGATTTAGTTCTGTAAAGAAAGGTACTTATTTTTCAAAAATCGACATTTGTGATGACGTCATCAGGTAATAACGGCAACCATTGTTTATTCAGCATGATTGTTTTAGTTGTCTTATTGAAGGTTACCTCCATACCAATCTTCAAGTTTCTAGCATAAGCCAATCTGGAGTTATGGTTGCCGGCAAAAAAAGTCATTATTTGTGCTATTGACATTAAATTTTTAGCATTTTGCGTAAAAATTGAAAAGGTAATATTTTACGCTCATAACGCGCTGTAGCTAATTAGGACCCCATCAGTTATCAAATCTGTTGGCTTGCTTATTTATGGTAGCTTACTATACTAGCTTTTGGAAAAGTTCTTGTGTTAGAATGTTACATTTATACATGCATTTTACTGTATTATATTATAAGATCATCAAGTAATTGTAGCAAGCATACCTTTTTGAGCATAAACTTTACATAACTGATATTGATGGTTTCTCCCATGCCAAATTTTGAGATTCTTTTATGACCCTGCCCTGATATAAGACCTCATGTGCTTATTTCAAAATTTTCCAGCCCGCTAAGGGCTGTCTGAACTTGTTGATAGATTTTCAACTAATAAATTAAGTTTTTTAAAGCAATTTGGGGTGACATAACTTTTTTGACACGTAAGGTTTATTTTACGGAAGCTAGGTTAAAATCGTTTTGTTGTAAAGTAAGTTGTAGGACTTTAAAAGATAAAAAGGCCGTGGTTATGCTCCATTACAATACTTGATAATGATAATAAACAAAGTGAAGAACAAATTGCGAACAAAATAATTCTTAGTCTGTCTGATAAACCGTTCCGAGCTATTTTGCCCTACTGTTGGTCTATTGGCTAAAATTTAAACCGAGTAAGTTAAGAGTCTGGAAACTATAAACATTAAACTTCGATTGTTAAAAATAGATACGCTGATTGGTTAATAGTGCGCGTAACAAAGCGACGTGATTGGCTCTTTTCCATATTGTTTTGGTGATACCATTGTTATGGTAGAAATAGTTACTGCGCATGCTCCCTATTTTGCGATTTTAACTTACTGGGTTTTGGACGTTAGCCTATAGACCAGGAGTAAGGCAAAATGCTCGGAGCGGTATATTTATAGACTAAACAATTCTAGGAAGAAGCCGAGCTAATTTTTTTGGGTTTGTGATCATTGCAAGTTTTAACTACTTGCAAAAATTGGTTATTGAAGCCAAGCCTTCCATGTATTAAAATCTAATTCTATGAGGGATGATGATAACAAAGGTCATCAATTTGTATAATAAGCCATATATAATGTCAATAAAATGAAATAGACAACAAATTATTTTATTTAAAATTTACTAGCAAAATCTTTTCGGTATTAACCATCATCAGGGCTATGTTAAAATGATAAAATAGTGAATCAGTAAAAATTACATATAAACATTTTTGAATAAAAGGTAAAAGGGAGTCTATTATGTACAAATTTATGTTACTGTGTTGTTAATTTATGGGGCCGAATCGCCCCCCCCCCCCCAAAAAAAAAAAATAATAAAATAAATTAACCCTTAATGTTATACAACAAAGTTTCGTAAGTCTTTTATCAATATTTACACGAAAAGGGTAGAGTGGAGCAGCTTAAGCAGTAAAAGCAGTAAAATGATATATGTAATAATCTGATAAAAAATAATTCATTGTAACAGCTAAAATGGTAAAGCTAAGTAAAAAATAAAGCTATAAATTATATAAATGCAAAAGCCATGACCATTAACAGACAATGCACTGATTCCAAAGCCGGTCAATCAAGTTTTCAGCTGAGGTTCTGCATGTTTGGTCCGAAGGAAGATGATTTCAGGCCATGACTTCCGTAAAAAAATTATTTTGCCCATTGCAAGCCGGTAGAGCAGAGAGACTTTAAAAATTTTTCAACGCATTAGTTGAACTTTAACCCAAATTATCGTGATACAAAATTATATTTCTCGTAAGGAACAATAAAATTAGTGAAAATTTTAGGTAGTACATATAGTTATCCAAAGCAATCTATTTTGCCATGAGAAGATTTTTTAAAACTACATTTTATGGTTTGAAGATGACGATACGACAGTCAAGTTGGTTTATTGATTTCTTCATATAACCCTGCGTTCACGAATTCGTATGTTAATTCCTGAAAGATAGCAAGAAAAGCTTTTTGTCGATTTGTACAGGCTGAATACTTTAGAAAATGTTCCCCAGGAGAAATGCTAGGGTGGCCCACATAAAAACGTTTGTGCTGTGAAACTCGTGTCCTCCAAAAACAGTGTCTTTTTCCAATATATATAAACAGTTTATTTATAATGTATAATAGTCTGTGTTAGATCATATTCAGCTAGCCTTGATTCTATTATTCAACGTGTTTAAACAAGCCAAAATGCAGAGGTTATTAAGCAAGTAAAGATGGCTCAGTGGTTAGCGCTCTGGTGCAGTAATCATTAGGTGAGATGTATTGGCTACTGCTACTTTTAATAGATGCGCAACCATGTATTATAATAGTTGCAATACTATATGAAACATATTAGCCTCGTACCTTTTGAATCAGGCATTTCGTGGACTTCATAGCCTGTGTCGTTATTGGTGCCAATTTTTTTCAAACCAATCATCTTTGAAGAATCATAATATGGGTTTAAGTCATCTTTATTTGTCTTAAAAGAATTTACTTCGTCATTAGCAGTTGGATTTATCGTTTCATAAGCCTTAGCCATCTTCCCAGTTTGAAGTTCTTCGCGTTTGTCATTTTTCTTGGATGATGTTTTTATTTTTTTTCTACATTCAGAAAAACATTTTGTATAGCTCATTGAATTTGCGATGAATCATAATCATTAACAAATACTATTTAAAACTGAAAAGCTATACAGGGTGTCCCAAAAAAATGCAGCCTATTGTAAAAAATGTCTTGAGAATTCATCAAAAGTACCACATCTCGAAACAAAGGAAAAACTAAAGGTTTTCTATGCTATTGCTAATGACATTTTTATGAGAGGCTGCATTTTTATGGAACACCCTGTAGTGTGTATAAGAATTTTGAAAACTATAAACTCCAATCGTTCACTCAATTTTGGCTATTTTCTGCAAGATTTTATACCAGGTGAAAGCTCTCTGAAAGATCTTTAAAATGATGTAGTTTTCGTGAAAATTAAAAAAATAGAGCGGGAGTTATAAAGCAAAATTTTCATCAAAATTCTCGTAAACATTGTAATGGTCGATTAAGAAGACTCACAAACGAGCTAAATTTTTGTAACTAACAAAAATGATTGTTTCTGTTGAAATCTTATTGTCAGTTTACTCTGTAACAAAAAGAGTCACCAACAAGTTTTCTATTAATCTGCGCTACTCAAAACAGTCGTAACAAATTTTAAAGAATTGACACATTTTAACGATTAGTCAAAAGTTATTAAAAGTTGATTTTATTGATCCTTAAAAATGACAATTTTGAAGCCCGTTTTCGTTCTACTTTTTTCAATTTTCATGAAAACTGCACATTTAAAAATCTGTCTACGAGCTTTCTATTGACATAAAATTTTTTAGAAAATAACCAATATTAATTGAAAAATTGGAGTTTATAATTTGCAATTCCAACATTTTGATACACACTGTATGATTGGACTTTGTGAAGTGATAATGACGTAAAAATAGACGAGGATACTTTACGAATGAAATATTATCTTAATTTACCGGATAGATTCTTGTTGTTTTCATTATTGTGGAATGTAATTTGCAAAGTTGGCTTGTTTTCGCAAAGATAAATCCAAAAATTTTAAAGGACCAAATTTTCAAAAATTAATCCCACAAATTAATTAAAAGTCAAGAATTTGATCAAAAGCAAACTAAACTCTTAATAAAGATATTCAAAAAAACAATTTAACTTCTAATTTATCTTACAGTCTTCAAGTATCCATATTTACCTTTATAGCAAAAATCATAAATCCCACAGAATTTTTTATATTTGCTTGATTCGCGAAAATTTATTTAATTAAAGTATACACTAAAGATCAATTTATTGATTACCTGCAAGCGCATACAACTACAACTATCAGAGTAATCCCTACTAAAGCACCTATGGAAGCAGCAATAGCAGTGATGTTTGAAGACTCTGTCTCGATTTGTGTTGGCTTTGACAAGGTTTTTGTAATGATCCAGGGTGAAGTGTAGAATTTGTTCTAAATAAAAAATATGGTACAAAAGGGGACGAAAGATTACTGTGTTTTAATCACTTTCATACGAACGAAATGATTATCTAAACAAGAGCCTATGGGATTAGCTAATGATTATTAAGGTATGACCCAAAATCATATTAACCGGACTCTTTGAATTGTCGCTTACCATTTTTTTGAAAAACATGCTAATTTAATCCATTGATTTTAATTAATCTAGTTTCATTTTGACCATACAAAAAAGTCTTTTAAAGACAATAGTTTGTATTATCATGTATGGTGGGATCATTTTGCTTAAAATTTCCAGCATTTTTGAGCTTTTTCTGATTGAATTTCTAGACTATGAAATAGGCCAAAGTGGTACAAACTAGAAAACTTAAGTATTAAAAAATTGCTCATTTGAGGGCGATGCAAGGAAATGACTGAGCACCCCAGCCCTTTAATTTTTGGCTATATTGTGGAATTTTGTGCAATTAGAATTTATTACTCAATAAGAGACAATACATTGACATAAACTTTCTAAAGAACATACAACACATCTAAGACGAATCAAGGATTGTATTGTTTTTCTTCTTTATCCCGGGTGTATAGAGGATCTGTTCTTAAAGAGTTATATTTCATTTTCAGCGTACGTTAAGAAATGCAAGTAGCTACCTCATCTACATAAGCAATCACAAGAATTGAATAATCTTTTCCTGGTTTCAAAGGAACATTTTGAGTTTTTTCTATCATATCTACTGTACGTTTCTGTCGTCGTGCGTTACCAAATAATGGATTATCATAAGTTCTTCCATCACCAACAACAAATAAATCGACATGCTTATCGAATACACCACTAATATATGCACCATCTTCATCGTTTTTATGGTATTCTTTCAACTCAGATGGTTTCATGAAGAGGTTTGAATCTTTTTTAGGATTGACAACTACTATATAAATCCTGAAAACATAACAAATGGGAAAAGAAATAGTTCATTTTCCAATTTACCTCGAATGAGTGAAGTTCTGCTAACATGGACTGCATTGTCTTGAATCTAACATGAAGTAACTTTATAACTTGTTACTTTCTTTAACGTAGCTTTAGTGGAGCATGACTCCATCTCCAAGTTTTTATTGTGAGTTAAGGAAGAATATAAAACTTCTTTAATTGGCAAAATGCGTCAGATTTTTGCATAAAAATCCTTTAAGCAGACTCAACGAATAAGAAGAGTCAATGCTGAAGTCAATGATGGAGTTGGTCTGGTTTATTATTTTGAAATGGTGCCGAGTTATAATAAAAAGTTTTTATGAAAAAGCATTTTTGTGACTAGTCTAAACATTTAAGTGAAACAAAAATTGCTATTTTCTCAAAATCCAAGAGATAGTGATTGAAAATTTAGAATGTATTTATATTGTAAAATGAGAGATGAGAGTCCGGAACAGTATTAACCCAGTTTTATGTCGGTCCTAAGGGCCTTGATTTCTCTCAAAGAATGAACAAGACATCCCTCAAAAGTCAAACTTCATGCATCATTCCTATTGAAAAATTTACTTTGAAGAACTTTGTATTTTTTACTTAAATTTTTGCCGCAAGTCTTAAATATAGTAAGTATGCTCTTTAGCTGAATAGGAATGATATTTCATTTCTTATATCTAAAACCGGTGAATATTCAAAGCTCTGGATCCACGCCATGTGCTAACAATAAATCGGCCACAGTGCGTGTGTTAATTCCGAATGTGGAAGCCAGCCGATATGTGGAAGCCACTAAAAGCTTGATTTTAGTAATGTATTATTTTTTTTTAAATTTTTGTTGGTCTTTATTTTAAATTTGTTCCAAATAGTCATAACTCATCTACGAGATCAATTGCGAATAACCTTTATGACGAATTGGTTAACGACTTCCAAATCAGACTATTCAAAACCTTTACTAATCTTGTGAAAAAGGCGAATTATATCTAGAAAATATTGTCATCTGTCATAGAGTAATACAGCCCGCTTTACAAAAGAGCGAGAAATGATTGATTTTAAGTAACTATATTTGTTTTTAAAGGGGTTTCGTGTAATGAAGAATTAAATGGTAAGACGGGTTGGAACTGTAATAATGGAAAGATCAACAAACCTTGCGTAATTTTGGCTTAAAAATGCTTAGCCGAGCCATCTCATTTTAGAAATAACAGGCTGGTAGTATTTATGTAAGAATTTATCAAGGGAAGCTAAATCTTGTCAAATTGAGCTATCTCCATTTGCCGAGCTGGAACTCCTCATGAACAGTCCCTTGACTGAAACTTTCGTTTTTTACTCATTCCAGTAAGTTTAAGCAAATTGAAAACAATCTTTTTATCCTTTTGATATGTGCAAATCATCTGCATATCACTTTCTACGTCATTCAGATATGTAGAAGCCATTTTTTGTATCAGTTTCTGTGCCATTCCGAAATGTGGAGGCCATATTGTATCATTTTTTGTGCTAGCTATTTTGATATGTGGAAGCCATCTTCATATCATTTTCTCTGATATTCCGCTATGTGGAAGCCAACTTTGTATCATTTTTACGCCATTCCGATATGTGGAAACTATCATTATATCATGTTCTCTGCTATGCTGACATAGGATCATATTGGAATGGTACAGAAAATAATATCAAGATGGCTTCCACATATCGGAATAGCATGGAAAATTATATGAAAATGGCTTCTACACATCGGAATGATACAAAAATAAATTTAAATAAATAAATTTGGCTTCTACATATCTGAATGGCCCAGAGAATCATACAAGGATGGCTTCCTTATATTGTAATGTTGTAAAAAAGTATATAAATTTTGGCGGAATGGTGCAGAAAATGGTATAAATCTAGCTTCCACAAATCTTAATGACGTTAAAAAGTGTTATTGAGATTGTTTCCACATATCGGAATTTTATGAAAACAGCATGGCCTCCAGGGATATCCCTTTACTTGAATGGCACAAAATTATAGAAAGTTGGTTCCATAAAAAATAAATAGATTGATGAAACATTTTTTGCACGAAGATTAGCAGATGTTTCTGATCAAAAGAGTAAGTAGTAAAATAGCACAAAATATATCATACATAATGAATAAGAGAGATTAAAAGTAAATTAATTTAAAGTAACTAAAATTCATTGTGTCCACTTTTTGTAAAAAGATGCGCGTCATACTCTAACCCTATTGTACCCGGGCGTTTTGAGGTTTTTTTCAAGTCACATCATTATCCTATTAAAAGTTATTAGTTGTTGAAGTTCTGACCATTTTGTATTGAATAATGGTTGTAAATTGACACCTTGTGTTACATAATTATGCATAATTAATGAAGTGTTTAAGGTATAATAGGGCTAAGAATCAATGTCAAAATATAAGATCATAGCGGTGAATGCCTTTCATATACCAGTCATTTATAATCAGAGTACGTTGATTTAACGCGATGGAGTTAAAGTAGGATTACTGGCTCTATAGATTGTATCCAGCTTTATCAGGGAAAATTAATTCCAAGGCGCCATGTTTAAATATGCGTTTATCTGTCTTTTGATAAACAAATTTTTATAAAAACGATACATTACCACCTTTATCTAAACACTTCCATTCATAAGTTTACTCATGTTCTGTATTATTCAATAAATATTCCTTAGTATATGAATTGTGTACCACGCATTGACAAATGGATCTGGTATTATTAACCTGTGTAGTATGGAAGCCCATTAGTGCCATGCTATACCTCTCATAATCAAAAATCAGAGGCAAAGTTAAATCATAGCTGCTCCATTTATTATCTAGAGCATATAATGTTAATACAAACGCTTCAATCTTTTTTTGAAGCATCCATGAAATTCTAACGCCGCACAAATTAGTCTCTGCGCGCAATATTTAATGTGGTCTTGACTTGATGTATGCTTTGTGGTCTTTGACTGATGTATGGATAAATGGATACGGGTCAATCAAAAAAATGTCTTTATATGAGCAAATGGACGAGCTGTTCCAGAGCCGTTTTTACAGAAGTATGGATGGAATGGATGAAATTAGGTTAATCTGATTGATATAATAAAAATTAACAAATAATAATAATGATAATTAAAAACAAAACTACTATCATAAACATGTTAACGTTGCTAACGTTTTATCATGAAAGTACTTTGCACATTTTGAATTTTGTCGATTAATAAAAACACTTGAGTTTTATCGCGGGATTTCTTTTTGCACAACTCGATAGCGGTGATTATCAGAGAGAAACAGATCCAGTGAAGATAAAGCGTATACCAAGTACATCTAGTAAACTTGAAGCAATAATTTAAACACTGTTCCTGTACTTTGTTATATTTAGCGGCGCTCAGTAAAGTATTATAAATACGTTGGAAAACGAAAAAAGTACGAGCATAGACAAGAAAAGAGAAAATAAAAATAGAACAAATAAGAAGGGAATGCTTTAGATTATATATGAAGCATATTTGATTTTTTTGCCTCTGATTTATAAATATGAAGTGTATAGTATGACACTATTGGGCTTCCGTAGTGTAGCCTGTGTAATCTTTTACCCTGTAACATGTAAGCTACGTTTTGTATCTATCGGGTGTATGTTATAGTTTCTATCATAATCATATCCTAAAGAATTGCCCGCCGATGTGCACTAGATACATCAAGCACTGTATTGAGAGATACTAATAGGAGAGTGTAAGTAAGTAGCTCAAATTGATTTAAACTGACCTTGTTATATTTGGTCCTACTGGACAATCTATAGTTACGGTTGACGTTGTCTTTTCTAATGGTTCTTTTTTAGGCAGATCTTTCCTTTCTGTAATGTAAAAACGTTAACACTTTTAACTCTGTATGTAGCTTTAATTGAATTATTTATTAGACCTGTGTTTTTTTCAAAACGGCAGTTTGAAAAGAATACCATATAAAGAAATAACCTACTCAATTGAGATGGCAAAAAATTTTGGAATACTGTCCCCATTGGAGCAGAATCTGTAAACAATGAACCACTGCATATTTTTCACCTTTTTAAATAAAGATTATTATGTATTGGATTTATACCTATTTCAACTTGTGCTGCCTTACCAACAAGATATTCATTCTAAATGCATAAATATATATTGAAAGAAAACGAATAACACAGCATTTATAGTTTTTATATGGAAATGGACTGCAATGCGAGAATGATATATCTTAATATGTGTTTTCATTTTCCAAAATTTATTTAATT
The DNA here is from genome assembly GCA_032270445.1 of Darlingtonia californica. Taxonomy (NCBI): domain Eukaryota; kingdom Viridiplantae; phylum Streptophyta; class Magnoliopsida; order Ericales; family Sarraceniaceae; genus Darlingtonia; species Darlingtonia californica. Next base: position 3,955 of record JAUBWS010030888.1, on the reverse strand, counting down.
CACTGTAACGCGACCTTTTAAAAATACAACACAATTCGAAATGCTCACAAGTTAACACGCATGTCAAAATATCTTTTCCAACTCAAACATCATCAGACGAACGGACTTTTTTCACTTAGAGCGTTTAACTTACAGAAAGGCAATACCTTATCGGTAAAAAATCCTTTTGCGTTTGAAGAGTATTGTTTATCATTTCTCGTTTCTGAGTCAACGGGTTTTCGATTCTTGAAAAATTTCGTCGGTAAAAAGTGATGAATTTTTGTCTAGGTGACGAATATCCATTATCCGGCCGATTTTTGACCGATAAGGTACTAGAAGAAATCAAGAAAAAACTCAATACCGTTTTAATGTTTAGCACAACAGCTCTTGAACAAAATTTGTATTCCCCAATCAAATCCAAAGTAAATGTTCTGTTTCCACTCATGGTAATTTGTTTAACTCCTTTTGGAATATTGATAGCTTCAAAGGTTTGATCATTTTTTGCAAATGATATATTTGTGGTAAAGAGAGGATCTTCAAAACATTTTATCGTTCCGACCGCAAAATTGTAATGCCTGAAAATAAGCAATGGAAAAATTTGTACAATTAATCTGTTTACAATGATGCAGTGTAGAATTTATCCCTTTCTCAAAAAATAAAACAAATGCAAACTATCTTGACCTACTCACAGACTATGATAAAAATCTATGAGTGCAGAAATCGGCCAGTTCTAAAAGTATGAGCAAGTCTTTATTCGATTAAAGTATTCCACTGATATATTGACTTACATGATCTTGCCAGTATATTCCTTAATTTTAGTGATATGTATAATTTGTCTTTCCATTCGCTTGACTGAAAGACTGATGTTGGCTGTAAGTGGTGCTAGAAAATCAACGATATTTTGAAAAATTTGAATTCAGTAGAAACATTTTGATAAGACGCATCCCCATCAATGGCATGATTCCTATAGGCTCGTAATATACATAAAGTATCATAAACTCGAATTGATTTGTTCTATTTCTTTTACAATGCAACGCTTTTATTTTTTTAAACATTCAGCATTCAATTTTGAAAGCAAAATTTATTTCAGCAATTTTATCAACAACAGAAATATTTGCAGGAAAATATTGTATGAAAAACTCGTCTTTATTACCTATTGACTTTCCTTGCATCACTTTTTCTTTCTGTTAGGAAGATGCCAATAAGCACTTACAGAAGTTATATAAATATTTGCTTATTTAATAAAAGCAAAAATTTATATGGATTATATTTTTATATTATTGTCTTAATTTCATAAATTAGTTTTCAGTTGCCAAACATTGTAGATCTACTCACTTCCAACGTCAGTTGTTTGAACCAAAATAGCTCTTTTCCCTTCTCCACCTCCAGTGATGGCATTTACCACGATCTCATATCTAGTTCCTGGATAAAGTTTCTCCACAGTAGCTTTATTAGATATTGTTTGATAATTCAGCATATGAATGAAACCACTCAAGTACGGCTTTGTTCCGCTGATTTGCAGCTAAACAATAATAAAAAAGGTATGTGCAAGTTTAAAAGAATTATTTTTTCATAAATGAATTTTTGATTGTGTCTCTTATGCATGCATTTTTTATATGAATTTATCAACCAAAACCTGAAAAACAATAGCGGCTTTAATCTTAATCGGACCAAGTATTTTTCAAGAAACTAACTATTTTTGGACTATGTTCGGGGGTCGCTCCCTCTCCAGAACCGTAAAGAGTTTTCTACATATGGCACACTGGATTAATATCGATTAAGACTGCATAAATAAGCTAAGTGGTAGCTAATTAGATACGTTAACCCTGTTCCAATCCGGAATTGGGGGAGGAGGGGGAGGGCCTTTTTGGCCCACCACCTGGTAAATGCTCCCATATAACAAAGAATGAATAATATTTGTTTGATAATGTCAGTACCTTGACATAATTACTGGCAATTAAGGTGTCAAGTTACCACTTATTTTGGTGTAAATGGCATTGGAATTCAATTTGCCATAACTTTTGATTGATTTTCACTATAAAAGTTGAATTTATATGACGTGATCAATATCCACGATGATATATATGGTTAATGGCGCGCTTAATTGTAATAATTTTAGCGTTTTTTGCGCGTCCTAGATCTTCAGGACTTCATTTCCATAAATATCTTTTAACTTATCAATAAAAAGTCTTTCTTTTTTCTTTTCAAATATTAAAATATAATTTGAAAATCTCTTTCCAATCAAGAGTTATAGCTCTTAGAAAATTGACAATATTTTCAAAAAATCACTATTTTTTTCCAAAAATGATAAAAATGTAAATATTTAGGTTTCTATTAAGTGACTCTATTACCATGTCAAATTTTAAGTGTTTAGCGTGTGCAAAACTTGAGATATTAAGTCATCCTACACCTATCGAAATTATTATAATTAATAATGTTTGAAAAAAATTGTAGTTAGCGCTAACCTTGTAATATTGAAACTGACCGTTGAATTTCGGTGCTCTCCATGTTAATGTTCCTTTTAACATCAAGCTTTTGTCTGAGGCTTTGACGAATCCAATGTTCAAATTATATGGGGGCTCAGCAACTAGAATTATCAATGATTAGAAGATAATTGACAACGGCATGGTATAAGAATATCATTTCCCCCAACAATAGCAATGGTTTGGAAAATGGTGCATCGAAAATAAAACGCTGCTACATCTCTTGCGCTTAAACTTTGATAACCAATTTACAGCTTTTCACAAGGTATATTTATAAATGGTAATACAAAGTAAGTGCATAAAACAAAGTGCATACTCCCTTGACTTGTATTTGAAATGATAACATCAGACCATGGGCCAAACAGTTTGTTGTTTTTTGTAGATGCTTTCACCTAGATAATGTATTATATAGACGTTTTTATTTTACTAGTTGAAGCACCATATTAATCTTTTCCTGGAATGAAATGAAAAGTACTTTGATGTTCAAAGGCCCAAACTTTTTTAAGGCATGAGTTTTGATGGGCCATACTTTTTGTCATCTTATCTAAAAAAAACCTATTCCACTTACAGTAAGGTCCCGAACAATCGGGCCCCTTAGCTTCTTTTCAAAAAAAGTCCACCTGATTTTTTTAGGGCCATCCACGCTTGAATTTTTTCTGGACACTTTGTAAATAGTACCTTCACTGTTTCGTCAAGATTCGTGAAAAATTCCGTTTTCAATAGGTTTTTCATAAAACGAATATTTTTCAATGGAGTCTAATCTATTAAATACTCTTTGGTTACATACTTTAAAAATATAGAAAATAGAAATATTTTTATTGAGTTTAAAAGCTATAAATCTTTTGTTATTTTCCTAGACCATAACTGTTATTGAAATGACAGTCGGATATATTAACGACATGTACCTAGGTCAAGATGAGCATGTAGAAACCATTTATACGGTTTTTGGACTATCGGACAAAAAACCACCCCGTTTATCATATTTTACTCCATTTTCTCAACTCCTGCTTATCAGAACCCCTTGTTTGTGGGACCTTAGAGTAGGGATTTTTGTCGATTTACAATGTTTGGAAAGCGGTACATTACTTCAAAAATACTAAAAATTTTCAAATGAAAGTTGATTCTATTCTATTTCAAAATTAACATTGTCAGATGCGTAACAAAAGTACCTGGGCCCCTTTTTAGGTAAGTACCTAGGGCCCTTTTTAGGCGAAAGCCCTTTTATTGGGATGAGGGGTTTAGATTTGGTATGGTATATAAAACGCTAATTTCTCTATCGTAATACCTTTGGTTGTAGAATAACATTACCAAACTATTTCATCTGCAATTAATGTCAAGATAAATTTGGTTAAAAATTGGGGGCCACTTAACCCTACCTGTACTGGGGCGCACTTGCAACTTTTTGACTTTTAATAAAATCTTATTGAGAAGATATTCCTAAAATTTCAAGTGTTTACCTTAATTATTGACTTAATTATGCTCAATTATTGAAC
>JAUBWS010030777.1:3289-19765 GCA_032270445.1 Darlingtonia californica | reverse complement strand
ACGCGCAAGATCTTGCCGTAATTACCCTCGCTTGCTATCAGGCTCTGAATTGAGAGGAATTTAAAAAATATTTTTTTTTTAAAAACGAAAGAATTCACAGCCTGTATTCAGGCTAGTGGAAACTCTGACGTCGTAGACAAATGGCCGATAACGCGTGTCACGTGATCTTGTGATTAGACGTCACCCGGTAGAAATTATATTTGACGTCACTCATAACAGGAACTTCATTTTTAAAGACTCTGTTGTGTGATACAGACACGTTTTTAAGATATGAAAAGAATACGTGAAAAAGTTGTTTATAAAAAAGAATTTATTCCAAATTTTGTTATGAGTGGTCATCCAAGACAGATGACTCTTTCAGAATTGATTGATAGAGATATGAAGTCTATGGTTGATCGTAAAACGTCTGCGAATGATTGCAGAGGAGATTGTTCTACCGAAAAAGTAAGGATCTTAAATTTTTGTATAAGAATAGATTTGACATACATAAGTCTAAATCTTCGTAATGCAGGATCAATATTAAAGAAGCAATGAAATAGAACAAGTACTTTTCATCTTCCATTTAGGTCCAAGAAGGAATCAAGGATTCTTTGAATGAATTGTACCAACAGCTCCAAAGTAAGCTTCAACCAATTCCAATGAAAGTTGCATCAAAACATCCACCAGTGTTACCAAAAAACCCTCATCAAATTGCAATACCTTCGCAGGGGCATTTGATTGTTTCAAGAGATTTGAAAATGGTAAAAACAGATAAGAATTTGATGAAAGAAGAACGTCGTGAAAGATGTGAAATTTCAAAATCAATTAGTAATTTCAATTTCTCAAGAAAGCAGTGGAAAAATCATGAAAAACCTTACGATACATTGAGGAAAACCATCAACCAAATTGGTGAAAAGATCAGACCAACCAAGTATCTGGAATCAGGAAAATACGAACAAATTCGTGTTTGGTTGATTCAATCATTACACGGTGCAAGTGAGACACACTCACAGAAAGAAGTGGAATCCACCCACGTGATTCCAGTACGTGACTCTTCGAAAGTAACTGGAGTGGGGACTAATGCTAACCAGAAAGCTCATATACCACATTTAACAAGTGAAAGGAAAAATGGCAGTACTTCTGAGAAAACTTCAAAATATATCAAAGATGGTAAAATGAATGTTGATGTGATTAATGAAATGGAAACGCAATCGATTACTCGTAAACGAAAGTTACACTCAGTTGACTGTGTGGATTATGAAAGAAGAAAAAAGCTTGCTAAGTTGGATGACCTTCCCTGTACATTGCAGCAAGAAAATGACGAGGAGAATTGCCATGGTGATGACGATATAGATTTCAAAATTGAATCATCTGTTTTTGACAATTTCTTGTAATTGCTTCCATAAATAAATATTCATAAATAAATGTTTTTAAAAAGCAAGTATCTAAATGCAGGGAAATATGATCAAATTCGTTTTTGGTTGATTCAATCATTAAACCGTACAAATGAAGCACATTCGATGAAAGAAGTGCTTTACATGTCTCTGTGAAACACGAGTTTAAATCAGACTAGGGAGATTGGGGGCGTGCCAAACCCCCCTGTTATGTAAATTGTAGGGTAAAATTGTCATTTTTTTCTCTCTACATTTTGTCGTGTTGTGATCTTTCATACACTTAAACCCTTTTTGTTTTTAAAGAGGTGAATTCATTCGTTTTCCAACTATTTAGACATCCTAAAAATCAAAAACAATTCCACTATGTCATCTTTAAGCAGAAAGATAATCTGTAATTTTAGGAGCAACAGAAATGAAACCTGTCATACCCACCCAGACTAGTCTTTGTCATTTATGTTAATTTGTATTACTTTATCAAAACCAATGGATTTTCACTATCAGGGATTTAATTCCTGGGGGCTAGGGCTGATTCATCATCAAAATGACGAAATAATAAGGTTTTTAGATTATTGTTCACCACAGGCATAGTTGGTACCTTTTGCTCGGATTAAAACGTGATCTGATTAATAACACGCGGTTTTTCAGCCCTAAATAAACGTTACTTAAAGGGTGGAAGTACATGCAGTTTTGAAATCCGGTATTAATATGGTTGAGTTGTCAATTTCTATTAAACTCCCCTTTTATATGGCATACCTTTATTATGTACGAATTTATTTATTCTTGGATAAATATGAATGACATGAAAAATGCAACAATCCACTTGGCATACTCCTCATATCCGAACACAATTCTAAAAACGTACTCACCTCAACTACCTACTTACCTAAACTACCTACCTAGGTAAAAAGATTTAATATTTAACATACTTGGGTTAACTTGGAGAGACTAAATTTTATTTTTGACAGATTTAGGGTTACTTGGAGTGTACAGGAAATCATACGTCGTATATGATTATCGAAAATGCAACGTACGTTTTTATAAAATCAATGATTCAATTGGTCATGCATGGTTACCATATTTTCTATCACATCAACAAAAATTTTTGCAAATTTAGCAACAGCATTTTCGCTTATGTTACTTTTCATTCAAAAACTGATACGTTGAAATTAAATAGTAGTCTATCCAGCTGAGGGATGTTACTGGTCACAGGGAGGGAAAAAGGGGCAAATTTAGACCTCTGCCGAATGGTAAATACTTTCCTAATAATCATAAGAAGGGAAGTTTTGCCAACTTTAAATTTCTTCATTGCGTATATTTCATCCTCGTTCTCAGGGCCCCTTTGAAAATATTGACTTCGAAAAATGATGGTATCATGACTTAATTACGTCTTTAGTCAAAAGAATTTGCTTTCCTTTTCTATCATTTTGTTCAAAAACTACTTAATTGTTGGCTTGTCTGGAAAGGACGTTTTCTCGTATCGATTGATTTGTGAAAATAAATCGTCACATCAAAACAAAAAAGTCCATTTTTGCAAAAATTGAAGTGTTACTTGTTCCATGTTAAGTACATTATTCTCCAGATCTAAAATTTAAATTTTCTTGTACATTTACCAATTGTAAAATTGCAGTATAAGTGTAGCATAATTTTAAGAAAAGAGCCTTAAGTCCATCTTGCTCATATCTTAAAAACCTTAAGTCCAATTATTGAACTTAAGACTTTTTAGTTTTGATTTTCTTTTTTTCAAATTTTTAGTTAATCTGAGACATATGAGACATTTATTTATTTTATTTTCAGTTGGGTATTACATAGTTAAAAACGAATTTAGTCAAACTTTGACAAAATTACAATAGATTAAAAACAGAATAGATCTTAGCTGAAGCCATTTTACACATGTTTTGGAAAAAAAGTTAACTGACTATCAATGGTAATACGTCAAGCAGCTTGACTTCATTAGAGCCTTTTAGGGAGATATAACCTAGATTGATCTCAAACTTAGTGCTATCAAAGCCTGGAAAAAGTACTTAAAATTTTGCAAAATTTGCCACCATATCATTAGAAGAAAACCATTTGGCAAGAGTGTTTAAGTCTTTGTTTAAGCGTTGTAAAACTTTGTCCATGCTAATATCGCATGCATATAGGGTGTTGTCATCTGCGATGGGTGTTGTCATCTACGGTAACTTAACCCTATTCGGCCTAGGGTCGGAAACTTTTTTGAATAACTTTTTACAGGCTAACTTTTTTTGGGAAATCTATGTACAAAAGTTTTCATGAAAACTGTTTCATAAAATGTTTTGTCAACATGGCGGCATGATCAAAAGATTGGCAAATGGTGTCAAAAATTTCAGAAATTTTTTTTGATTTTTTTTACAAATATTACCATATAGAAAATTTAGCGTAGAGCACAAATATGTTGATTAGACATGCTGAATTTGAGTATTATCCTCAAAATAGCACAAAGTTGTCTATTATGACATCATTATTACGTAACTCGTGATCACGTGGTTCAATTTTCATGAAACTTTGCGCAAATGTTTCTTAAACCATACTGCATCGGTGTGCTAAGTTTCATTTGAAAATGAGAACCATTAGAAAAGTTACGGAGCGTAACGTTGGTTGAATGTTGGTTGAAGCTTTTAGTTGTTTAAGAGTTGCAGTACTAAATCGTCATATTTTGAACCACCCAATCCCTCCATAACGCTTTATAATATGTTAAACGAGTAAGACCCGCTCTTACTTTACATCACATAAAATTAGGATTTCCAACCTAGCTGTTTACCTTTTTTGATAAATATGAAAGGCTGACTGGCAGAATACTTTCCAAAGGAACCCAATCATGTATTTCAATGATATTGTGATTGATTGTAATGAATGTATGATGTCTACGTTTACCTTAAAGTGGATGAATGGCTAACTTCCATTTTACGTTTTTCAAAATTACCGGAAAATATCTTCTATATATATATTTTATTTCTTTTTCACTCTGATGTTACACTTTTTATTTACTTACTTATAACTCTTTACTAGTAGTATACTAGTACTCTTATATTCTGATGTGCAGACATCAGCCGTATTCATACTGAGACGAATAGTTCGTCTTGATGATTAATTCGTCTAACAAAAGAAATGTCTTTTTCGTCGCATTTATACTATCGAGTAAATTGCTAATCAGGACGATTTATTTGTTTCATCCGATTAGTTCGTCTTGGAATAAATACGACTATTTACTAGTAAGTGCACCATTTTTCGCTTATGTTTGAGGTTCGCGGTTTAGATCAGTACCTTTAGTGCACTTTCGATTTTTATCACCTTCGTTTATCCTTATTCAAAACCACAGGGATAAACTTGTCTGCTTACGCGTACGAAGGAATTATCTCCATAAAAAGATTTATATAAAAACCTTATAGCACATTAGTATATATAGAATATATAGAATAAATGATAAGTCTTATTGTTCCAATCCAATCCTGTGGTTTCTCCTTTTGTCAGATCAAAAGTAGAAAGAAATGAACACTAGGCACGAAGTGACTTTTTCAGAAATCCTTCATCCACTCTAATTTTTTTGTTAAGTGCGTAAAAGACCTGAAAAATAAACAATAAAAGATATCTGAAAAATTAAATAATTTAAGGTTTCATTTTTAGATTTAATAGGTCATATTTTCATCGATAGAATGACTCATTATAAATTGTTATAGTACTTTATAGTATTCTTTTAATAATATTTATGTAGATAAAAATGTTGATTGCTTAGCTTGAAATATCGATGACTCATCTCACGTCACATTGAAAAAAACATTCCTACTGTTTTTTGCTATTCTATCTATCATTTATTTTTGGAAAATTCAAATAGTTGTAAGTTGAAGAATTCACTATTAAAACGTGAATAAATAAGAGTTGTGAAATTTTGCTAAGAAGACTTCTTGAAATAAGGTGAAAATCAATAGGTCCGCAGACCGGGTGTTTTCCTCTGCTAAGAATAAGAATAACCTAACAAATAGTCTAGCTATGTGTATGTAAAGTTTTCAAGGAGGGGCTCTTGTCTAGCCAATAACGATATCTCCACTAAAACCACAACTCTTTCGACATTTATTTGTATGATTATTTACCGGACAGCCTATTCAGTTCTTCGTGAACAGTTAATCAATGAAGAACCTGCCTTCCAGGTAACACCTCAGGATACCGTGCAGAACTAACAGTGATTGATCAATAATTTCACCACTGTAAGCCTCGCATGGGAATCGGTCCGGCTTAAGCGTCCAGAACCTTAACCACGTGGCCACGGCTTCTCCTTTGGAATAAAAGCCCTGACCAAATAAATGCACAAGGCCAACCGTATTTTTAATCAACCCCAGGCAATATATCTTGTTCAAATGTCAAAAACTCCGAAAGTATATCACTTTGGTAAGGCCACTGTTACAATGAATGAAAATTTTCAAAGCCTTTAAAAGGTATACAATCATTGATTTCATATTCATTGAGACAATTTTTTTCTCTTTTTACTTAACATGGAATTTTTAAAATTTTTAAAATTTTCAAAATGTTATCTTGCTGATTCTTTACGAAATACGCTTTTAAAATTTTGCGGTTAAAAGTCGTTTCCCTTTAAACCTCAAGTATTTTACTTACACTGATGTAGACTTCGAACCTCCCTCCCTCTCACATGATCTCACAAAATATTTACAATAACAAAATATGTACTGCTTTGTTCAACAATAGTACAGAATTTATTGAGAAGTTAATCTAGAAGATACATTTAAGGTGGAGCCCTGTACAATCTAATTGTACATTATATAAAACAAGAAACTTAGCAGTTACAAACGAGAGAGCGATGAGAAACTAAAACAATTACGTTGCCACTATGAATCTCGATATTCAATCAATTTTGTTCCTTATTCATACGAAGGAGATCGTCTAAAGTCAAATTAATAAAATGTTACCAAGATAATAGCACTTTTTTACCGGGCTTACGCGTGAAAATATTTAATAAGAATAATCAATTTATTAACAAAGTCATTATTCTTTGTAAGGATCGATTCCGACACAGCAAGACTCACTACTGAAATAAGCAGTTTTAATTAGAGAAATAGTCTGTGGCACAGCCATGTATTTTTATTTGTATAGTGTCGATTGGGACATAAAATTACCGAAATAATAAGGTTTTTTCTACTGCGCATGCGCGTGAGAATTTTTCGTTGAGCTCATCATCTTCAGCATAGTTATATTTCTATGTAAAGTATCGATTCTGACATAAAATAATGGTCCCGAGACGTCTCGGGTACCGGGGCAGCTCACTTTCTCTAATTGATTCTCTTATTTTGCAAGTGCAATTACATGTATACTTTTCAGCCCGGCCCCACGAGATATCTCGGTTTGCCAAAGTGAGCTGGCCAGGTACCAGATGTCTCGAAAGTGAGTTGGCCATACGTATAGATCAAACCGATATCTTTTTTTCTTTGCTGTCCGGTCTTTTAAAATACGATTTTTCCAACTAACATAACTTCTTTGAAACATTTCATGAAAACTGATAAATTTTGGTATCGTTGGAAACATTTTTAAGAGTAAAACTATTTTATGTGAAATTTTGATTAATAAAAAAAAGAGAATAAACTGAAGAAAATGTAGAAGGAAAAAATGAACTTTTTACTGAATGGAAAAAGTTTTTGTAATTTTTTATGTATTTTCCAATTTCAAGTAAAAAAAAAATCTTCAATTCAAAGCCACGAATAAAAATTTTAGACAAGTTTTATCAAAAAGAAAAAAAAGAAGATTGATAAATTGCAAAAGATTGAAGTTTCAGTCATAAAAATTTCATTTTTTCTTCTTCGTTTTCTTCAGTTTCATTTTGTCGTTTTTGAATTTAAAATTTCACGAAATTTATTCCTTGGAAATAAGCCTCGCACTTATATCCGATTGAACGTCCTGCTTTATCAGTTCTATCGGAAAAACGGCTTCTCTAGTCTGAAAAGTGTGATTAAATTGTATTGTCTGCAGCCAAAAAGTTTTCTCAATACACTGTCTATACCCATCAACCGCAGTATCTAGAAGTAAAAATTTTTGTAAAGAAAGTATTTCATTGATTCATTGTCATATTTTCATTCTTTGGTGAATGACTTATAACGATGCTATGGCAGTATGTAATAGCAGCTGGAGGCTTAGACCGCAAGGTCGTACCTTTTGGAGCCGGACTATTTTTCAGGTTATGCCAATTCACATAAGAACATTTAAGAAAACAAAATTAGCACGCAAAGATATATCGGAGGATCCCTCTCCCTCTCCACCACAGGTCCATAACCACACCACTATACGAATCTGGAATGCTTTCTGGGAACCATCCATTCTTTCTTTTTCCTCCAGTAAATATATGTATCAAGGATAAACAAGATGAAGTAGGAGTCTTGATTTTTTTCGGAACCATTTGGAATAAAATATTCATAATAATAATCTAGTGACTAAACAGGGAGCACAAAAGCTCCAATTGTTTGAAGGAAGCATGTCTTCGAACCTAGGCATCAGCCACAATCCCCTCGAAGTTTAAGGGGTTTAGATAATAAATAAAACCATAACTTTAAGTTTAAAATAAATCCCAAGCATTTTTCCGATCACTTTTCTTTTTTGTTGCAGCAACTGAATTGATGGAATGTTGTAGTAGTGAGTTTTTGGTGATGGCGAGTTTTCGGTCCCGTAAGACTCTCCGTATGACTTTTCGTATTGACGGGTATTATTTTGATTTTTAGGTCTTGTTTTCCGTATCGTGTTCTGTTATCGTTCCTTCTTTTAACTGGACTACCTTACGAGGTTCTCATTTCGTACAACCAATTTAATCGACATCGTTTGTAACGTCTTTTGATTTATTTCGTTGTCTCGTCAGTGACGGTAGTTTTGCCATAGTAAATAAAAGAAACAAGTAATTAGTGGACTATAATTCATTGTCAAGAACCGTCGGGAAAAAAACTTGCCGCCAGTAAATATTAAAATAAAATACACAGACAATTGATGTCAAGCTTGTTACTTCTTGATTCGCGTTATGCATTTCCAAAGGCGAATTTCTTTTATTAGAGGAAGCTATTACAGGGTATCTTTTGCTAAAAAAATGAAAATAAAAAAAAACTATTAGGAAAGTGGAAATTGGAAGGGAGACAAAGCCTGATGGGCATCCACGTCTGGCGAAAGACAATATCTTGTGCAAAGTTAAAGTTTAAGCCAACACCTTATTGATTGTTGATACTGAGAAAGAAACGATAAAGCGATCTCCTTTTATAGCTAGATGATACGCATGCGCTAACTCTCCTCAGAGCACTTTTCGGTGAACGAAAGAAACTATGATACTACGCAGAAACTACGTTGATCTTTTACTGTACAAGTATTTTTAATTTTTTTATAAGAAATTGGCTCACTTTTAAGCCAAACTAAATTCCATTACAAAACTTAGTGGAATCCCAAAAATAGGGTTTGCATACAACCCTATATTTTATAAGAGTCCACAAATTAAACGTTGGTAGGGACAGATAAGTTACACATGCATAATAAAATGAAAATGTTGTTCTGGAAAAGATGACATCTGATATTAAATCGATTTATTGCAGGCAGTCAAAGTAATTACCCGTTGTTATTGTGAACCATAAAGTCATTTTGAAACTTTTTTTGCAATAAAAATATAGCTTCATACTATTTTATTAGAAATACCCTCAATATGAACTTAATTACAAACGCTTGATTTTTCCCTTGGACCACATTACCAATTAACAAACGAATTATCAGGTTAAAGTAATGCCAAATTTTTGAAAAGTCAAATAAAAGAAGGCATGGTTTTCATTTTGTATGCTATATAGAGTTGCTTAATTGTGAAATTCAATGTTCATTGATGACAACCAGTTCACTATTAGTGCGCCAAATTATGTTAAGAATGCGGTCAATGGAAAGCTAATTTGTATTTTTAGCAAAAGCGGGGTCATTAAAGATACCTCCAGTAGAAGCAAAAATGTTACAAGTTATAAATGTTACAAATTATACAAGTGCTAGTAATAATGACTGACGAAATTTCAGAGACGTATGTACAAAAAATAGAAAGTGTGGTACGCATCGAATAATAAAACACAAAGCCACATCTTCCGAGATAATCTACGTTGAGGCTAGTGACGTCATCAAAATTTTACTTCAAGAGCATATTGTTCTTATCATATGCTGAAACGAATAAAGGGAATGTGTCAGGCGAAAGAAGTGAACGTTATGAATTCATGAAAATATTTGAAAATTGGGAAGTGTCACCGCATTGATGCTTGTACAAGGTTCCTTACTTATCCACACCTGTGCGATGCAGGACTGTACCTGTACAGATATGGTTGGTTGAATGTTTTGTACTTCCCAAACCATAGTCTGGGATTAGATATTTCAATCTTCTTTTGGGCTAGGTAGGAGCTTAGTTTTCCATGTAGGAGCTCAGTGACCCGCACCATGCAGCGTAAAATATGGGTAGAAAGATTTTTCAAAACTATGTCTCCCTAAGGCGGTGTCAGTTATTCATGTCTTTTAAGTAGACTATTCTAATTTATACTTACGGCCTCTTGGATGGGAGCCAAATAGTTTTGGTTGATGAAACATAGCAGCCAACGAGGCAGTTTTACAAAACATCTGTTCGGAAGGCATGGTTTTCCTAGAAATTTGTGTGTGTTCAGAGAAATTATTTTCTTAGTCTGGGACCCATTTTTTCAGAAAGAAAAATTAAAATTGCTAGTTTGAGCGCGAGACTCTACCTTTCAATTTTTTCAAAAATGTACTGAATTCTGGTCTTTTCATGCCTGTTGTTTAATTTTCTGGAAAGAAAGAACAGCTTACATTTGGACTGCTAGATTTTTATGTGTTCGGTCTAAAACTTTAGAATTCTGAAATATACTAGGTGTTTTGATGCCTGCTAATTTTCTTTCTAGATTTACTAGAAATAAGAACAGATATTTTGTATTTTGGGCTACTGGATGGTTACGTGTTCGGAGAAAAATTTAACTATCGGATAGGTTTTTTTAAGTATTCTAGGGCAAGAGTGGTTGCCTATTCTAAGACTATTAGGCTGTTGCTAAATCTTTTTTGTAAAATCAAATAAAGAACAGAAAATGTTGTGCTTTTTACTCGTTATGCATCTGGATGAAACAAGACAAGAGTGAATTTCATAACGGTAACTTTTACAAATCTGGATATTTTGGGTACAAAGTTTATTGTACTACGAAAAGAAGGAGTATATTAGGATGAAAATGTTAATAACAATTTTTCTATCTTTAATTTATAGGTAAAGGAAATCTTTATTCAAAATTTCTTCGATAAAATTGAAATCCTGTTCCAATTTGTTTTCTTTTAGTTATCATCATGAATTATTGATAAGGGGCAAAGTCTATTTTTTTGTCTGATGCAATGTCTGTTAAGAATTTCGTTTTTCACCCCGCACTCTGTCTCTTCGATTTCCTTTTACACCTCGTTCTAGTAATAAAGTAGAAATTTTAAAATATTAGTAAGTTTATACGAGTATATATTCCTTGTCTTGATTTTCATCTAAAATTTACTGTGAATAAATCAACTAAAAGGAAATAGAATGTATTTTTGAGCTGTTTTCGAAATTTTGAAACGTTTTCAAAGATACCAATTTTTAAAGTTAAGGAGTTGATGAAGTTGGAGCAAGTTGGAGCAAGTTAGGAGGAGTAAGAGGAGGCTGTAAACTGAAGTGACTAAATTAACCCATGGGAAGGTAGGCTATTATTCAACAAACAATAACATAACAATCGATTTTATTTTACAACAATTGTCAAATTTAAAGTTACAATAGAAACCTTTTGGATGCGTTAGTGTAAGCGGATGATTCACTTAATTCTTCTCGTGTTGTTGTTGCTGAAAACCATATGTTTCGCCGAACGCGAGAAAATCAATACGAAAATATAGGATCATGAAATATTAACAAGTATGATTTATATGCTGGACATCTAATTTCTTTTCTACGTTCTTCCTTATTTTGTTCTTTTCTTTTCTTTTTATTGTTATTTTGATTCTAATGTTTTTCATGAATGAAGAAAACGAAGAACATTGAATTGGGAGAAAACGTAAACATTTGTGAAAGGAAATTTTTTCTCAATGGGTTCTTTATGTCGTGCGAGTAAGAAGGGCTTGTCAGTTTCATCAGAAAATGTTTTTGGAAATGTCAGTCTTCTTAACTCATCAAGTTTTAATTTTAATTTTATTGATTGGCTGGCTTTTCTTGAGAATTTATGAGACAAAAACTTTTGTCAAACAATATGAAGTTGGTTCGCGGATTAAAAGGTGATGAAGCAATTGACAGCAATTAGTATTACCTTGCACCCTGCCATTAAAGATTTAGTGATAAAATACAGTGCAATTAACAAAAATTAGTATAGTATAAATAACGGGATAAATAAATAAAGTTACAAATGCGTGTACAGTGTGTATCAAAATGATGTTGGAAACGCAAAATATAAACTCCAATTTTTCAAATAATATTTGCTCTTTTTGTTTGTTAAGATTTTTTATTAGTAAAAGCTGTTTGAAAGATATTTAAAATGATGCAGTTTTCATGAAAATTGAAAAAGTAGAACTTGACTGGAAGTACTTCTTTCAGAAGAGGTCTGGTACAGGTTAATTTCACACCTGCAAAAATACAAAACTTTAGATAGAGAACACTATTGTAGAAAGCGGCTATAACAAATCTTAGAGAAAAGAAACTTGCGTGGCTATTAAGAAGACTGTTCGGTTAGATTTTCTTTGATTTTGTAACCTACTTAAACGTCGAAATCAATGAAACCTCCCTCGGGGAGTATTCACCCCTTTACTTTAGAGTTTTCGGTTTCAATACAAATGTATAGTAGTTGCCGTGGCAATCGTTCATTCATCAAAACAACAAATACATATTTCAGAAGCGGGAAATTTTTAACCAATGGGAACTTATCAAGAACAATGGATTTCGCACGTGAAATTTTTATCAATGAAAAATTATAATTTGTCACATATGGAAACCAAAACAAAATTATAAAAATTAACTAGTGATTTTTAGTTCATGTAGTTAACTGTAGATACAGTTGTAGTTTGCGCGTATGGCAAGAGACGTGGTCTGTAGGTAGTTTGGCTGAGTTTACTGTGTTATTTTATCTATCATCCTTATCTTTGTAACTTCGTCATGTTATAAAGTGTTATTGCTAAAGAAAATACATTTAAATATTTTGCGTTACAGTTACACATTTTTAAAAACAAGAAGAGAGCGGCTGGCCGAAGTAAATCTTGTTTTATTTTTTTGGATTGAAATGGTGGGTACAAAATTGAATATTTTGGTTGGAGGTGTTTTTCTCTTATGTACCTGTGCAATAGGTAAGATATTATTTCAATACATACAGTACGTGTTTTTCTCGTTTTTTATTGCTTATGATTCTTGTGATTTTCATTTCAAATCAAGTCTCGAACAAGTTCATTTTCATTTAATCCAAAGAATAATTTTCCCAACATTTGATAAGTCTGATATTCCCCCAAAAACCTTTCGCTAAAAAGCGATATAGGGACATGCTATCTATGTATCATTCGAAGTGGAAATTTTATGCTGACTATGCAAATTAAGTTCGATATTTTATAGTTGGTGTACATTCTCATTTTGTTCCACATATATTAGACGGTTTCTAATACTGTTCCAACCCGGAATATTCCCTTTTTCATTTATTGTTGCCACAATAAACGAAAAAAACATTTTTGGGCGATGTCGTCAGTTATAAGAAAACTGTCTTGTGCAAAACGTGACTGCTTAAAGTAACTTGGAGATGAGCAAACTTCTTGCTTTATAGCTATAGTCATACTACGTTAAATAACGAGTCCGCGAATTTTACTGCATATAATCCAGTATATATAATCTCTTAAGGCTTTAAAGGCTTTTTTTGCCGTGAAACATATCACATATTTTACCTAATTCAAAAGTATACAGAGTGTTTCAAAAAAAAGTATAATGAAAAAGTAAAATTGTTTATAAAATATCCACAAAGCTACACATCTCATGAGATAAAGAAATTAAATCTAAAGACCCATTTGTTCATTCGCAAATCTAAATTACAGTCATGAAGGTTAGATTTTAAAAAGTTGAGATTGATCGAGAAAAAATGAATTCTTAGCGGGAAAGATTTTGGCGCACTTTGACGGAAGTCGTTTAAAAAATTTTCTTCTCGAACTTAGTTTTAAAGTTTATTTTTCACATGTACCGAAGACATCAAATTGAGATTGTTCGAAGGAAAGTGAATTTCTGTAGACTCAATTAATTATTTATTAGTATTAGCAATAACTTAAGGTTAATTTTGCGTAAAAAATATCGGATTAATTTACTAGTGACGTCAGTAAAAATGTTTTGGCCAACATTCGTTATTAAACCCATGAAAAAACTTACACTACTTATATTTTGGTACTTTTTATCGTTGTGTTCTTCTATTACATAGAACTATTACACTTGAAGAAGAACTATACTACTATATAGCTTCCTAATTATTTTGTTTTGAGATCGTGAAGACCTTTTTTATCTAAACATTAAGTTGCTTGGGAGTTGAAAAAGCTTTCAGTGAGCTAAAATAACTTTTCACACGGGCTTTCAATAGTTTGATCATTTCGTAGGCGGGTTCGTAGGGCTGTTGATTATTTGGAACAACGACGAGACATCTTGTTAAGGTATCTTGGATAAATTGGTGAATTTTAAAAGTTTCAGAATTTAGGTTTATAGAATTTAAAATGTCCATTTTTTTTAAAGAATTTTAGATTTTAAATGAAAACTATTTGTTGAAGGACTTGTTAAGAGAGGCAACTTCCAAAACTTTTATAAATCAATTATTTCATAAATGCTCAACTTTCTTAGAAATGAATGAGTTGATTTGAAATTTTTTGAAAATATCAGTTGACAATGAGCAATTGAGACTAAAACCAACGTAACCCTATTCACGCCCCTAGTGGGAGTGGTATTTTCCACGTTCCATTTACTATCGCTCCATTAGTTTTTCCTAAATTTTTAAAGATATGAAGCTAAGAATGCGATGAAAAAATTCCCATCCGGTTTTAGAAGCCTCAAAAAGCTCGACCTGAATAAGGCTGTAAAATTTCAACAATGTCAGCATTTATTGCAATGTCAGCATTTTTATTTGAAATTGCATAGAAAATCAGGTTTATTTATAAATGAAAAAAGTTGTAAAGCATTTCGAAATTACAAGTATTTTCACCTCTTTTTATCTTTACTCCTTATCAAACCACAACAAGAGAAAAATATTTTGCTAAATTTTTCCTAATTGTCGAAAACAATAATTTTCAAAAACAATCGAGAATGAGAATTCAGACAGTTGAATAATAAAAGCTTTTTTGAGTTTTTTTGGAAAGATAAACAGCTTAGATACCCCCAACTTTGCCTTCTGTTGTAAATATAACAAGATTGAGACATAAATATCCATTCATATAGACAAGATCGTGAGCTGGTTTGATAAACCATTTAGCAAGATCGCTAGTGGTCTATCTGATATACCGCACTGGACTTTTTGCCCTACATCTGACCTTCGGATGTGCCAATAGACCATGTGTAACGCATAAAAGCCCGAAACGGATTGTCGGACTAGATCGTTAGTTGTAAAACTATTACATAGCTCTTATATCATACCAGAGCGAATTTTAAGAAATTTTCAGGAGTGAGAGATTTCAAATGAAGATACCAAATATAAAAAGTTGTGGTATTCCTTAGATTAAAAAAACTTTGTAATTCAATGTGTAATACTACACAAATAATCCTAAATTTAATTTTTATCGTGTTTGGTCTTGAAAATTAGAAAATGGGGACGCCCTTTTACTCCGGATTAATGTAATTATCAATATCAACTTTAGACCGCCTGCGTGCAATAATATTCACCAAACTGATTACTTCTATAAACTTTCATATCAAGTTGGATCAAATGATGTTCTTTTACTCGATATGTAAGTTAAACCAGGACCCATTCAAACCTTTAGATATGAGCCATGTTAGAAATTAAGAGCACAGCAATTTTTGGCACTGATAATCTCACATTGACGAATTTAAACCGGGAACTTTGAGACGCCAATATACATCAATATATTTCGACCGAAAATAGGCATCCAAATTGATGACAGAAAAACTATGGTTGTCCTCAGTCAGACATGATGTCCGATAATTGGACCTCTTGGCAGAACTGTCAATTGTCTCATTCAAAATCATTATTCTCTGTCGAAACTCTTTTGAAACCCTATCTTCTCTATAAGTTTCTTTATCAATCGTAAAATCTATAGTTTTTAAAAATGGTGGTTTGCTGGTTAATTATACTCCTTGCGTAACAGTTATTAATTAATTCAAAGTCTAAAAAATGAATTCATTAAAATAGTCGTGGTTTTTATGACGGACGATCAAAATTGTGTACAGAATAATCATTACCCCGAGTTATTTCCTAACCTACTCCGTCGTGTTTATAACACTATGACAACTCAGTCCTTCGTGGTTAGCCAATGACATTAAACATTCATTACAGTCATGGTGCATTATCGAATCGAGTCCTTTAAAATTAGATATCTCATGTAAACATTGTCGAGTTAGAGACAAAAGATATTTTGTCAGTCATGACCGACATTGCAAAAACCGTAAAATTCTGACTCAGCATTAGATAAAAAGATAAACTGGGGAAACGTCAATGAATATTCTTTTGCGAAATGACAAACATACACTGACAAAGTCACCCAAGAATGACTGAACTTTTACTTCTAACCTGCAAAAATCCATCCCTTACCATAAATGTTGCAGGGCAAGTCATTCTCAGACGAGTTACGGCATGATTCAACTATTACGCACCGCTTCCACTCATTTCAGGATAATCACTCATAGGCTCAAAATATCGGCAATATTATGTAAGTAATGGTATCATTTGGGCCAAATGGAAAAAATATACCTATCGTGAGCTAGTGACGGAAAACCAATGACGTCATAAAGATAAAATCATTAATATTTCATTATTGACAAACGCAGTGACATTGAAGTTTTGTCACAGGAAATATATTGATAAGATAAAAGTCATGTAAAAATTTGGGAAAAAAGTTGACGTCATCAGAA
>JAUBWS010030666.1:0-10624 GCA_032270445.1 Darlingtonia californica | reverse complement strand
AAGAGATAGTGAAAGTTCGAGATAACGAGCCAAACACAGTCTAAGGGACTAAAGAGATAGTGAAAGTTCGAGATAACGAGCCAAACACAGTCTAAGGGACTAAAGAGATAGTGAAAGTTCGAGATAACAGATGTTTTTTAGCCTAGAATTGCTTGAAAAGTTCAAGGGACCGGCTAAATAGTACGGAGATAGTGAATATTCAAGATAATGGAGTTCGAGATAACAGATGTTTTTTAGCCAAGAATTGCTTGAAAATTTCAAGGGACCGGCTAAATAGTACGGAGATAGTGAATATTCGAGATAATGGAGTTCGAGATAACGGATGTTTCTTAGCCTAGAATTGCTTGAAAAGTTCAAGGGACCGGCTAAATAGTACGGAGATAGTGAATATTCGAGATAACAGGTGTTCGAGATAACGGATGTTTTTTAGCCTAGAGTTGCTTGAAAAGTTCAAGGGACCGGCTGAATAGTACGGAGATAGTGAATATTCGAGATAATGGAGTTCGAGATAACAAATGTTTTTTAGCCTAGAATTGCTTGAAAAGTTCAAGGGACCGGCTAAATAGTACGGAGATAGTGAATATTCGAGATAACAGATGTTCGAGATAATCAACTGTTAATTAACAGACCATTACCTGGCAAAAAGAATTCTTGTGATAGAAGTAGAGTAATCCACCGAAAAGCAAAAAACTGTGGCTTCATTTGCTTCTTGTTCTGAAAGAAAAAAAGGAAAAATCTTTTTAGGGGGCATTCTAAAAGTACATAAGTTTACAATTTGTAATTTTTGACCCACACTTGTTCTCTTTGAACAAGTAAAGAGAACACGATAGAACATCAATGTTTCTGTTTTGGTCCAAGGCCACCTCCCATCTCGTTGAAGAGGTTCAAAGAATATAGATAACAGACAAAAAAATTACCAAATCGTCCCATAGTTCCTCATCTTTCACTTGAAGCATACAAAATAATTTGTTCATATCTTGCCCTAATAAAAAAAAAGAATGAATAAATGACTTCAAAATCGTGATATACTTCGTGCCGGTCAAGAATGAATAAGAAGCTGAATCCAGGACTCTTCTTACCTTTTAACCCTTTACAGCCGGAAATGACCCATATAATATACCTTATCGGGGAAAAGATTAGGCTGAAAACTTCGCTGGGTTAAAATTTAGTCTGGTAAAAATTTAGTCATTTTTGAAAAACTTTTTCCCGACTAAACTTTCAGATTGGTCAATTTTCCCCGACTAAACTTCAAAGCAAATAGTGTCATGAACACCTAACAATAGATTTTCCATATAATTTTTCTTTTCTTAGCTGTAAATATGTAAAAAAGAACAAAAATGCGCTTCAAATCTGTCTGGCAATGTTTTTTTATGTAAATGGTAGTAGTTTCAATGTTATAAATGCTGTGAAATATACCGAAATGAAATTTATAAAAATTTTAAGTCGGTTATAACAAAATCGGGGAAAATAAACTCGCGGGAAATTTTGGTAGGGGAAAATCTTAGTCATTTTCAAAAAATTTGGTCATTTTCCCCGATTTTTTCCCCGATATGGGTATATTAATTAAGACCATTCTCACTACCAATGCGTCATTCGATAGCGCCTCTCCCTATTTATTTCAATTTTACGCTGTCTGAGGACTGCAAACCACGTACATTTACTTTCGACAAAAATCTCTTGGTTTCAGCTAAAATATGATTTATTTTATAACTTTCCTTCTGTGTTTATTGGCAAAGGGATCAGAAACTTTATGCGATGGGTTTTATCCTCCCTAATGGCTCTGTGGAATCAAGTGGTAAATAATACTTTTCCCAAGAGTATAACTTGGAGTTAAAAAACGAAATATCATACCAATGCCAAGATCGGAATCATCTAATGTTTTGATAAAATTGTCTCTGATTTCTGACATTATGTTTGTAAAACAGAAGAATGAATCTGCTTCCGCATGCTCTGAAAAATAAAGAAATTAAATTCGTTAACACAGTGCCATCATCCAAGCTTACTAGGATTTATCCACCACTTTACTTTCAAAACAATTCTATTAGATCCTTCCCCCTTATAAGCCGATTTAATAAGGCTATCCATCCAGAACAGTGTGATAGCAAACTTGGGAAAAACGAAGGCTTTAACTTGATAAACAAATTCGGATCATGTTAAATCAAGCAAGCTCAATTGTGACCGAAAGCTGCCTATGTTGCACATATATGTATCTGCTAACAGTCTCAGAACAGGCTTATTAGATTCATATCATAGCGATAATATTGAGACTTCATATGGCTTCTTATATTCGACATCAGATACTGTTATAAAAGAGGGTTCGACTTCCCGAAAACACACCTGCGACGCATTTCAACTACACAGTCATTAATAAATTAAAGGAGAGCCAATTAGGCCCTAAATATGTGGCTGCACTAACATCGCGTTAAATGTAATTCTCCTAGTGTGTTATTGTGAAGAAGACCTTGCAGTGTAGTTAACTTACTTTCAAGGAAGAAATTTTGGCGGAATTAATTTTACCTATTTTCTCGAATTGGATGTTTAGAAATAGTAAGAAAACCATATGAGAAAAAATAGAATTTGATCAATTTTGCAAGTTTTGCGCAAATTAATTTCGCGACTTCGGGCTACAATCGCGAAAATTTCTCCCGTGAAAATATCTTCCCGCGAAAAGTAACGTCTACGCCTCCTGAACAAGCCGCTACAATAACGTATAACATTGTTGACTTAAAAGGTACCCCAAAAAAAAGCTACATGCGAAATGAAAATGAAAGAATACCTTTCCAATTTTCGTCAGGATCAGATGCAAAAGTGTAATAAATTGGACCCATTATTTCATTCATTCCCTAAAAGTAAAAATATTAAAACTAAATTCTTCTTTACCACCACCATCCAGTCCCTATCTTCCAACTGTGTAGGGAGAAATCTTCAAGAAAAATTCCTTGATGAGGGTAAGAAGTTGTCAGATTTTATGAGGAAGGAAACTTAAACGAGGGATTAGGGACAATATAAAAGCAAGAAATAATTCAACAACAACCTTATTCACAAAAACAACCTTTTTTTATTTCTTCAATTTCTGTCTGAAGTGATTTGTGATATTTATAGTTGCCTTTAAATAGTTTTTTTTAATGTTTATCATATTCAATAAGCTTTTTTAGAATCACTTTAAAAATATTTTATGAATGTTGGGGAATATGTTTCATAGTATCTCTGAAGGCAGAGTTAAAAATATCTTCGTATTGGGAATTCTGTAATACAAATGGTTACTCTATTTAGACATTAATTCAGTCAACTGCGCAGATCTAACTTCACGGGACTATTCATTCAAAAAAATTGATAAAAAGCTCAAAAAATTTAAACAGTTCTGATGCAAGATTTTATTGCAATTGTTAAAAGATCTAAACTTCCCCATTATTAAAAGTTTGTTAACTTACTTGCACATAATTAATACCAGGGTTTAATTTTGCATATATAAATAACATCCTTTCTACAACCTAAAAGGAAACATAAGAATCTTTTATTGATAAAAAAAAGTCTTGACTAAATTTCCAAATTCCACTTTCTTCGAAAAATTCCAGCAAACATTTCAGTATTTACTGTTAGTGACTTCAGTGTCCTTTGATTCCATTTTTATGTGTAAAATGAATAGCACTGGTGGGTTTAGATATCAAAACCATTTACGTATTTAGATGCAATGATGTGCCTGATAATAGACTTACATGGAAAATCTAATTTGCATAACAAAGCGATAACAATAAAAAACAAAATGATTCGACAAGGAATGCAACAGGAAATACGAAAACGATTCGACTACTATTGTTAAGAGTTCGACTTGACTGTAAAAGGTTCGATTTTGCTTTTGTTTATGTTTTGGAAGGAAAAAAATAATGGTTGGCCTCGAGTAAAACCACCCTTGTCATCTTGCTTCTTTTTGCATTAAAACACTCAATCTTCAATCAGCAATCTTCGTTGAAAATTTGTTTAACTTTGAGCTTTTGATAAATCTCAAACTGTTTTTCCTTTTCATTTCTTCTTCATTTGAGAAAAAAGATTATGATGCTCAGTTAAAAATTAAAGAAACAGCTGGCTCGCACACAACAAAGGAGCGTTGTGAAACTTGTAACATCAGTTGCCTCGCTTCTATGCAAAATTAAAAAAACCGCAGTGAAGGGGCCTATTTTCAAACTATTACTTTAGACGGTATTTTTCTAAAAAAAACACTACCTACAGTATGAGCGGCCAAAATAAAATAAAATGATTCAAAGAAACACGGTAAAAATTTCAGAGAAAAATCATTCAAACACCCTTTTCATTCAAACTCCTTCTACTTTGTGCCCCTTCATATCAAAGGTGCTGTCGTATACACCACAATATAAACAAACTTCCTGTAAGATGTTACCTGCCAATGAGCTTCTTGTCCTTTGGGTAAAACTACATATTCTTCATTGCTAAATTTTTTAATTATAATCTAAAGAAAATCATATTGAATGCATTGAGTATTTATATTCATCATAGATTTTTAGTTATAATTTTTTTGTTTACAGTCACTTTTTTACCTATGCTTTTAGCAACATAAACTTTTTCATCGAATTTTCGTTTAAATACTTGAAAGAAAAAAACATAAAAAGTTTCAAGAATTGAAAAAACCCCATCCAAGACAATCACTGACCCCATGACAATTGAAATTATATATTTTTATATCCAGCATACGCAGTGACAGAGTTAAAAGTCATTAAAATGTCATTTTCTTTTCATCAAAATAATGCATAATGAAGTCTTATTACGTTTATTTCTCTTCTTGGTTTGTGAGACGTATTTATGGATCCGTCACTACATCAATAAAATCAATAATGCTGGGAGCTTTGAAATAAAACAAATCAAAGAACCTATATGGGATCAGAATATGAGATTTTAAGATATCTTACGTTTGATAGACCACCTCTACTTGTTCCAATAACTGAGTTATCCAAAACACAAGTCTCTACACGCTTTGTTAGTGTTTGATATGGTCCTGATACGTCTGTAAAGGAAAAGATATTCTATTACACAACATTTTAACACTATGTGGTTATTAAGGTGGCTTTACGTCGCATAAATAACCACTCTTTTAATTTCTGTCCTGTGTCTGCCTGTGTTAATTTCTGTCGGGTGGTAAATAAATAAAATACTTTCTTAATGTTTTTTCTCAAGTAAAGACTGATTGAGATGGAGTATTATTTATTTATCAACTTGAAGGCTACTTTTCACCATTTTAATTACCCTCAGAATTCCTTAAGTCCTCCTCATACTTATAATCTTCATTTTCGTCATCTACAGTAGGCTATCATTCTTGGGTATTTTTCTTTGTGTGAATATTTAAATCTGACTACCAAGTTAAACTACTAATCAATTTTCCTTGTCAATTTGTGATCGCGTTAATTTCCAACGCAGAGAATGCTTGACAGTAAAATTTTGTATAATGAGGTATAAACTATGTTATCGCTGCAAAAAATGATTTGATCTCCCACGTCCAAACTTTAAAACAAAAATATCCAAACAAAAAATCAACCAATAGCTTTCGGAACAGTGCCTTTGTCCATTTACTCAAGACCTCTCCTACTCAAAATACCTCTAGTTGAATGTCTGGAGTGTACACATACACTTTCAAAGAAAAATGGAAAAATAAATTGTTTGAATTTACAGCGCAAATTCTATATCAATCTAACGTGTAAAAGTCGATTAAAAAAACATCAGATATTCTTGTAGTACTCCAGAAAAATCTAAAGTAGACCAGTTTTAAAACTAAGCTCACGATTTCTGATAGTTGTAAATGAACTAAGTTTTTTAAACTGAGCATAGTTCAGGTCCAAGCCTCATACATGAAGAAGAAGAAGGAATTTAACCTAGTGTAAGCAAAAGTAAGTAAGAATAAGTTGCATTAGTAAAAAAAGTAAAGAAAATCCATAAATATACCTATAAAATGGTGTATTGGATATTTTGTTGGATGTTGGAAGAATGAGATGTCTGGACATAAACGCCTAAAAATCAATTTCAAACAAAAACAATAAAAACAAGATCGAGCAGTAAACCGTCAAAGGTTATCTTTTAAAGGTTGATCCACAGCTGATCTGACAGAAGGGCAGTAGATTACAGGTAACAATAACATTTTTAAAAATCAGCTAATTTTCACCAGAAACACTAAAGATCTTCCAAACAGCTAAGATATGGGTGTTGTACAGATAATTCAAATTTACCACTAAACAGTGTCAGTGTATGTTCAGTGTCTTGCACATGAACTGAATTTCAAGCAATTCAAAAGCCCCTAATTACAGCTTCAATAATACAAAATCAAATTGATAAGTTGTACTGATAACTTTTTCAAGTTTTGGTGTGAATTTCCATTCATATGAACTTACCATTTCCATTCCGCTAATCACTTTACAGGCCTACTTACAAAAGTAGTAAAAACGTTTTTAAAGTTTCAGTTTATAATAATGAAAGAAATTACTATTTAATGTATAATGCGCAAAAAGAATATCGACAACCAACTACCGTATTCTCTCTAATAAGCGCCTGGGCGGTTATAAAATTTTTCTGAAGTTTAGAGGGGCACTTATTGGAGGGGCGCTTATAAAAAAATCTAGAAAATGGATATCAACTGTCAAGGCGATTTCGTTATGCTATTCTTAATACATTTAAAATATTGCACTGTTGGAGAAAGGAAAAGCTATTCATATGAACATTGAAACTTCAGAAATTAAGAGGGGGACATTTTTTATAATTGTCAACATCATGTAAATATTTTCAAAAGACAATCTTTCGTTTCTATTATGTAGTTTTCGTTTTTTCTCCAAATTTCCAATTACTGCCCGGGGGCTTATTAATTTCTGTGTAAATATTATTCTTTCTAATAAGCGCCTGGATGGTTATTAGAGAGGGGGGCTTATAAAAATATTTTCAGTTTGAAAGGGGGGGGGGGGGGCGCGTATTAGAGCGGGGTGCTTACTGGAGAGGGGCGCTAATAAGAGAAAATACGGTAAAAACCAATTGAATTACCGAACATCTCTGTCTATTTGTAACAGAACTTCGTTATCTTTGAAATATGTAATCCACTGGCTATCTGGATTCATATTCAGTGGCTGAAAAACGAAATACAAATTCTCTTGGGGTTAAAATGGACAATAATATAATTATGCGTAGTAGAAAATGGCTGTATTAAAAGTTGACACTAAAAATATTCAAGTTTCAAGTTGACTTGAGATTTCTATCTAGACAGCTGTGGAATTGCTTATTTTCATCAACAATCCTTTGCACCTAGACAATTTATATTTTACTTTTATTGTCTTTGTTGAACTTACAAAACGTGAAAATTCTAAACTTCAGCTTGGCCCAAAATTACGGCATAAAAAGTGAAAATTTGACACCTTAATAAGAGTTCCTTTTGCATGAGCATATAGTCAAGTTTTTCCTTTTATCTTTTTGATTTTGTCTATTTTCTAACCAAATCTAACATCTCTTGGAATTTTTAAGGATTTGAGAATGAAATTGCTAAACAATGTTTATTTCAAGAATTTGGACAGGAAAAAAGGTCTTTTAATCTATTTTTACTGCATACATACATGATCAACGTCTTTCTTTACTTCTTTACCATTATCTGGATGTGCAACAATTTCTTCAACATAGTTTCTGTATATAGCTCTGAAAAAAAATATGTACATTTGGTATTATATATAATACAAAAATATTCAATAACATTTTTCTCTAGTATGAAATTGTAATTGTGCACATGCAAACGTATTAAAAATGTATTGAAATTATTCCTGGTAAATTATAGAGATCTATTAGCGAATAATATGCAAAAATTTGTTTCATACATGTACAAATACATTATGTAGAATGTGTCCAGTGGTTGAGTTGCTGGACGTGAAATCTAGATTTCTAGTGAAATTTTTTGATCTACACCCCTACCAAAAGAAAGTTTTTAAAATAATAAATGGAACACTGGAACAGTAAATTTTGAAGCAATCTTTTACATACCGTTGCTTTTTTAAGCTATCATCCCACTCTGATCGATCTGGTGGAAGGTAATAAAGCAGGATCTAAATTAAAAACAAATGATACACTTCACCAAATCAACTCCTAATTCACATTTTTTGTAATTATTCAAATACAACAACAACACTTCCAGCATTTCTATAAATCACCCATACATGGCTATCAATTCAGACAGTTCAAGGTAATTTTTTTTGCAAGAAAGCTTGATTCAACAGATCTTGAATACCTTCCATGCTAATGATCTTAATGATGGCTTGTCAGGGATTCCTATAAAATAAAACAAAGTCATTATTGCATCTTAATTACAAAAGCATTTGTTAAAAAATGACTAGGTTTCCAAAATTACAAGACTAGACAAATTTAGATATTTTCGAAATTGAACTGGCTGGAAATGTTTTATTTTTGGCACAGCTTGTCAGTGAAACATAAGCACAGCACCTTCCAATCACCTAAACAAGCCTAAATTTTTTACTTTAATGACATACCCTATTTTGGTTGTTTTGGAAACCATTCATAGCTATCTTGTAGAAAAGACCTGGAGTTATTGAGCATTACAAATAATTTTGCTTGAAAACTTGAAATCAATTTGGACATTATGCACAGTTTTTCCAAGAAATCCTTTCAGAGAATAATAATGATTATGTTTTTTGGATAAAATTAGTGGTCCTATATGCAAAAAGCTGACAATTACATTTTAAATTTTATGACATCACAAAAAGTGATGTAACAACCAGTTTTCAACAATTACTTAAAGCAAGTACAATCTTTCATCCATCTTTTCAGGGATATTTCAAAATTGTTCTTTTGATCCACAATTAGACATGTTAGGAGAATAGAAGTGATTCACTATTATTTGCCAGGTCTTAGGATATGCTGCAACAAACACCAGAAAGTTTGCCAAAGGCCAAGAATGGCAGTTAATTGTATCCATTTATTTTGATTGCTACATAATGATAATAAATTCTGTTTTGCCTTAAGGTATAGGAGGAGTAATTGTTCCATTTCAATTGCAGAATTTGCAGCACAATATGTATATAATTATGTATCATTTCTAAACCAATGGTATTGAACTGTGACCAATATCGACTAAATGATGCTAGGAAAATACAAACACAAAATAGACCAAGTCTTTTCAATAGGATGTGACAATTGCTCTCTTGCTTGGTACAGAGCTTGTAAAAAGGTTTTGTTGTTCATAACTGACATTGGTACAAATGATGTATTTTTCTTAACAAGAGCTTTTTCTACCTCCCTCCTTAATTTTCTTTCTTAAAAAGCCTGAAACCAAATGTTAATGTTACTTTTAAAGAGTTTACCTGCAAAACAAAGCTTTTGGAAATGCTTTATATCTATTTTTGGTTGCTTTAAACATTCTTCAAATTGATCCAATCTAAAAAGAATTTCCATCAAAACGGTAAATCAATATTTTGACTCAATACAATATAACATAAAAGTAAAATAAAAATCTTAATCTTAAAATCTTCAATTAACATGCTATGATTTTCTATGAACTATGAACTCCAGTGCAATGAAAATCCAGGTAAAGTCAAGATATTTTTGCGAAACAGCAGGTTTGCTTGAATTTCAGGGAGGGTGTTTTAGTTAATTTGCCCTAAACTTTTTGTAAGATTTTTTCGAAAGTTTCTTTCCCATATATATCTTCTCGCAAAATATCTTTCCTTAACCCTATTGAGCCGAAGGAGGGGGGAGGCCCAATCGACCCCCCTCCTGGGAAACTTTTTTTCATAACTTTTTACAGGCTAGTCTTTTAGCCCTGAAATTTTGTGACTTTTTGGAAAATTTATTTGCAAAAGTTTTGATGAAAACTTTTTGTGAAATTATTATGATAATATGGCGGCATGATCAAAAGATTGACAAGTGGTGTCCAAAATGTCAGAATTTGTTTTTGAAAAGTTTTTAAATGTTACTACATTGTGTATCAATTGATAGGAAATTGAAACTAGAGCACATATATGTTAATTGGACATGCTGAATATGAGTGTTATCCTCAAAATAACACAAAACTGTCCAGACATTTATTTGTGTTGATTTGCTGAAACCCTATGTCATCAGATTTTCATAAAGGTGGTCTAAAACGCTCTAATTTGACCTGAAAAGAACAACAAAGGTGGTTTTGACGATTGGACTTATAGTTTTGGCTGTACGCTTCCTGAGCTAAGTTCTGCTTACAGCATACAGTAAAGATGTTGTTTGGAAACTGAATACTTGCACAAACTTACAATTAAGGTCTAAAACACTTTAATTCCACTTGACAAGAACCATGCCACTCAAAATATACATTATTGTTATCATTATCATTATTATTATTGAAAAATTTTCTAATCAAGTAAAGTCGCGTTTTTCAATTATAACACAAAGTTTTACTTGAGAATAACGCAACTGGAAGTGGAAAATAGCATGTAATCTCTGTTCTCACTTCTCACAAAAGCAAATCAAAGGGTTCAAATCTCACACATGGCTGTTGTTATCCTACTGTAGGTATCGAAATTTTGCTTTTTTTTGATTGAACATATCTTTTAATCTGTTTACATTATAAGGAAGGTGTAAGAACCATAAGAAAGCCCTACCTTTC
>JAUBWS010030555.1:9423-19775 GCA_032270445.1 Darlingtonia californica | reverse complement strand
TCGCAGCTTTCATGATGAAAAGACCAATGAACGTTTATCCGAGTGCTAAAAGTACTTGCATTAACTTTACACTCCAACCCCTTGAGAGCTTGAAAATAAGAATCTTAAAAAACATTTTGCGATAAAAACATAGTCAGCCCGTTAATTCTTTTAAGCAAGAATTCCGTTTATTCTGGACTCTGAACTTGTTCCCTATCTAAGTAATAAATTTTGCACTTATGTCTACAAAATAAAGAGGGTGGCTTGAATAACAGTATAGAATAATTACAGGAAGGAAAAGTAGGCCTTCAGACGACTGAGCTTGCATCAAGGTAAATCAAAATTTCATAGATTACAATCATATGTATTCCTTTTATGTTTTTGATACGCGATTTAGAACCAACTCATTTTCCTCGCATGCTCTAAGTAATCGAATCGTAAAAGTAGCCACTGGTTTCCTTCTGACCAGGAAAAATTGTTGTACTTTCATAAGGAACACAATTAAAAAAACACATTTATTTTTTAGTGTATATTTTCATATAATATAATATATATAATATTTCTTTTAAAATAAAGTTTCTCTTTAAAAATTTAAACAACTTGTTAGTTAAAGGGTTTTGCTTAAAACTGTAGAAGTGAAAAAAGAACAAAAGTTAGTTTATTTTCATGAGACTCCTATCAACAGCTTTTGAGACACTCAACGCTGAAGAAAATTTCCTGAGGTTAAATTCAGTATGCCTATTTCGTTTCCAATCGAATTGAACAATGCAAATTGAACAAATTAAGAATTACGTAAACGCCCGCATCTGTGTAAGTACCTGAATGATAGTGCCTTTGAAGTGAATTGAACCTTCAGAATTTTCTACACTTTCTTGTAAAGTATTTCTTATGTGATTTCTAGTTTTTCTGCCAATCTGAGCCTCGTGTTTCTTATTCTCGTGTTTCTTAAAAGAACGTGTATACGACACAACATTAATACCTTAGGAAGACATTTTTTACACTGATTGATATCCACGGCTCAGTCCAGTTTTTAAATTTCAATTAGAAAATTTCTCTAGCAAACACATAAAGGTAAATAAAGAGCGGATTAATATAATTTCTAAGATTAACTCTTTTTGTCATGTTTAGTCAACTGGTGATAGGCAAGAGAAGAGCGATAACCAAACTTTGATTTGCATACGGTACATTGATAGCGAGGGCGTTTGTGTTGGCCGTTAACGTGGTCTAACAAGCACTTTTTTTGGCTAAATGTTTTGTCACAAACACCACATTTAAAGTCTTTTGATATTTCTCCTTTACAAGAATTTTTGTGGCGCGAATAACCAGACGTATAACAGAAACTTGCGTTACATTTTCCGCATTGCAGAGGTTCAACTCCATGATGAATCCTGCGGTGGTCCTGTAACTGATTATTGCTTGGAAATGGCTTACTGCATTCATCGCAAGTTTTTAACTTTGGATGAGTGAAACCATGCATATTCACTTTGTGGCTGAAATACCCACTTTCACTCCGAAAGACCTTTCCACACTTTTCTTTTGAGCAAATCCAGCGTTCATTTTCATGTGTGATCGAGACATGTTCTTTTAGTTCGTATTTTCCCCGGTAACTTTTCGTGCAATAAAAACATTTTTCTGGTTGACTTGTAGAAGATCGAACTTTAGTTAACTCATTGTTTGCCATCTCTAAGGAAAACAATTAATGGAATTAATCTTTGCGTGCCACAAAATTATAGATTTTGCATATTCACAAAAATACATTGATCCCGCATAATATAATACCGCAATTTTATACCTTAAAGTGATCGATTTGATAAAAGGAATTTATTGTTACCAAATTGCAAAAGCCCAAATTTACAAAATGGATTTCTTTAACCAAACCAAATTCCTACGTGAAGATCAGATGTTTGTACATTATTGGTAGTTAATAATGCCGACTTACCAGAACTTGACGATGACATGTATATTTCGAGGTTTTTAAAGATTCTTGATTAATGCGGTTTTAGATCGTTTTTGTAGTAACTCTAAAGATAATAAGACAAACAAAAGTTTTTTCCAGAAACTTTTCGACAGTGTTTTTCTTAAATACTTTATATGAAAACGAGACGGGAGACTTTATGTACTATTTTTGTTTCTAGGCCTCGCAACGTTTCTAAATATATTGCAAAGTTGAGCATTTGTTTCTTAAGAAAAAAACGTATAATTGCCTTAAAAATATATAGGTACACGTTTCCAAAATGTGAATAGAATATTATCCTTCGTGATTTCTCAAAGTTGTCTGGATATTGAAAGTTAATTTCAAACGTTAATTTTATTTAGAGAAATCTTTCCTAATTATACATTTTTTCCTTTAACGCAGAAATTGATCTTTTTGATTATATCTGATAAAAAAGTATGACCAAATCACTTAACTGAACTTTCAGAGAAATTAACTGCGACAGCCAAAGTATAGTATGCTTAAGTTTTCTCAAAATTTACATTACACTATGAATTTTGACACAGACGACCATTCAAAAATTCAAACAGTACAAGCTTATAACAGATTTAAAGTCACTACTATACATACAAGCATGTTTAAAATAAAGAAAACTTTATGTAAGTAATAAGTTTAAACATAAATTGAAAACTAACCCCAAAACTTTCATGTATTTTTTATAACACCACTGAAATATTCCCAATGATGCTCTTCCACCGCTGAACCCTTACAGAAAAGTAAACTATTGCAACTAACCTTAACAAATATAAAGACAGTAAAAAATATTTTTTGAATTATTGAGCTTATGAAAAACAGCCATTTCTAAAAATATCTCGATTAATCTCATTAGAATCTAGCATTACCTCTTCATAATTATAATGATCTTTGAAAAAAATTGAAGATTAATAATGCACAGATTTACTTAAGGTCTGTTTTAATAAGTAAATGAAATAAAAGCTGTTTTTAAATTTCTAAAAAATTATCCAGCCATTTAAAATGATTTAGAGGCCCCGTTTTAAAAGCTGCAAAACCTGAAGTCCCAATGTTTATAATTTACACAAGTTTTGTACATACAATCAGAAAATAAAATAAATCAAATCACCAAATAGACAACATCACAAGCTCTAACTTTTGTACTTTTCCCGGCACCAATTGACAATCTCTCAAAATTAATTTGTGTTTTTAAAATATTACATTTTCTCAAGATATCGAACATAGTCCTAAATCGTTTCATTTTTATTGATGTCGACCAGACAAGCATTGGCGAATGAGACCCATACCAATTCTTTTTTGGGTGCTCTTCTAATATTGACATGACAAGAACCGGAATTTCAATGTGGAACTTGTTAGCTCCACCAGCAAATGACGAAGGAACTAAAAGGATTTTTTCAATTAAACCGACATTTCCATCTGATAATAAAACAGCCGAATCACTTAGCATTGCCCCCTTCTGCACAACAATAGTTTCTCTTCCTACCCGGATACGTTTATACGCCTTGACAAATTTTCCGATACTCGATAAATGTTCTTGTGGAAATAAACTTTGTATTAAGAAACACATGGATTTCTGATCTTCTAGTGATAAAGCTTCCACTCTTGCAACAGAAAGCATTGAGAATGTTTGAGAAAATGTGTCCAAACTAAGTAAACTTTTGTCGCGACGTATTTGGTTGAGGAGCAAAACATTGACATCAATCTCTTTCGAATTCACTAAAAAATGGCTCAAGGGAACGAGATCGCCGTGGAGAATCTGATACTGGACACCAACTCGTAGACTGTTGATAAATTTTCTCAAAAGGGTTAATGTAATTGACCTATTGTTCGTATGAAATCCCCCAAGAATTCCATTGTATCTTTCGAAGCTAAAGCACCATGTACTGTATACAGGGCCAAAGTCATATATACATTCTTTAACATGTAGCATCATATGCATATTGGGTGTACAATGGACAGCTCCATAGATTAAAGAGAACTCTTCACAGAACAGTTTTAACAAACTATGGCCTGTTTCTACTTCGAAAGCAGAACATGATTCTTTCATAATAAGATAGCAACCTCTAACAAACATTTGCCAAATGTTGAAGTGTTTTGTTGGAATAACGGTTCTTAAACAAAACAATGAGAAAATAAAGACCCAGTTTTTCCATTCACTGGCCTTCATCATTTTATAATGTGCCATAGATGTTACGGTTCTGCCTATTTCCATGGGTTTTTGTATCTCAGCAAGGTTATTATCGATTACCTTAATTTTGTTATCATCAAGTACTCCAACAGCAATCCAAGTTTTAAATGTGTGTTTCGCAACACCAAGCAGCATATTGTGCATTGTATCAACAGTGTGAAATCTAATGGGATCAAAATATGGTAAACGAAGGAAGTCCGTATATCGTAAACCATATTTGGACTCAATACGAGCTTTTTCACAACCTGTTGTAGCCTGCAAACTTTGCTCGGCTGCATGTCTATGAGTAGCTAATGTTCTTGGTTCCCAACTGGACATGTCATATCCAGAATAATCCGGCTTTGCATTGAAAGATTCACGTGGGAACGTTTTCCAGCATTTTGAGCAACCTTAAATGAATTAATATTTTAACGATTTAGATGTGCAACTATCTGTTGCTCATTAGTTTGTTTAAAGTCTAAAAAGTTTTAAAAAAGTTTTGTTTGCAGCCTGTGCGATCACACTAACCACCCACTATTCTACGATTTGCCGATTTGTCTTTCCAAGTTTTGACTTTCGATTAAATTTTTGTTAGTTTGGTTTCATCAAAATTTTAATCCACTTTTCGAATTAGTTTTATTCAGGACTTGTTTGGAATACAGTAGTTCTTATCATTTTATCTTGTATAAATGTATATGATATTGAAACGGCCATCTTGTATAAAGATTTAAGTAAATTTTATCTCAGTTCCAAAGTTTCATTGCACATCCTTTTTGACTTGACTATTCAAAATTCAAATTTCTTGATCAAAAAGTGGATACTGTAGTGACTAAATTTTTTAAAGTAAATTTTTAAGTAATTGTATTATTACCTTGAAGGGCATTGTAAGAAAAAAAGCCACAGCATTTTCTTATAGCAGGGAGGTCTGATGAAACACTGATCAAAGCCATGCGGTAAAAATTGTGCGTTGAATCTTCTTTGACAAATACACCTTTCCAAAACTGGAGAAGATCATCAACTAATGGTTTCAAGTAAGTGTTGATGGTAGCTTCTGGTTCTTTTGGCCCTGGGATGGTTCCAACAGTTAAAAGGTTTTCCTCTTTAAATCTGACGTCCCTTGGTAAATTCAAAAGAACCAAGTACATCACACCAATCGAATGCTCTGCATTTGAAAATGGCTGAAACCAGTCCACATTCAGCATCAAACCAAGGTTGTACTTTTCAGTAAAAAAAAGTTTCCCATCTGGACCAAGGAAGGTCCGCCATATTTTTCCATCATAAATATCATGGAAAATGTTTTTGTCACTGTTGGGTTGAGGAGCTGTTGTAAGTATCTGTCGGATTTCTTTTCTTGCTAATAACTGTTCAAGAGAAAGTTTCAGAGGCTGATAGCAGTACATCTTCTTGGGATAAAGTAATCGTCTTTCACCATTTAAATTGACTAGGGCTTTCATCAAGATTGCGCCACATTCTTTTATTCTCGTCTTTTTTGAAGAATGGTTGGGAAATTTTACGAAACTGCATAGTCGACTTTGTCTATCCCCTTTTTCATTGACAAAAGAAGCATTATCATAGGTGTACAAATGTGCACACACAGGACACACAACAAACTTCATGAATTCATCCTTTAGAATTCCTGCAGTCTTTTTTGCCAGATAAATACTTGAGGGGAAGTTTTGAACATATCCATATCCAACCAGGTTCAAAAGAGACAAAAAATACAAAAGCATTTTTAACAACACATTAATTGCCCTATCTGCAATTTGATGATATGACTGCCATGACAGAATCAAGTGAACAAATGCTGATAGAGTTTTCTGATGAGGACTATTATTGTCATCTGGATTTTCAGCATAATCCATATCTAAGTCTTCTTCATAAAGTTCAGCAATGTCTTCTTCTAGGATTTCTTCTGTTTCTTCCTCTGGCATTGTAAAATCCTCCTCCTCTTCTACTAATTCGGTGTTTTCTTTTTCAATTTCGTAATCAGGCTTAAAAAATATAATACAGACTACTACATACTTGTCGATTTGATTTCAAAGACAAAACATTTTCAAAAACAATTGCCATGTTCAGTTGACAAGTTTAAGAAAGTTTATTCTTAACTTTACAACTAAAAATGATTGTTGGATGATTCAGCACCAAAAATTTTATTAGTTCAATAAAACAAAAAACTTTTTTCTCCTGAAATTTCAATTATTAAACAATCCTGTGACTTAAAATCATTCACACTACATAAATCTACATGAACTTGGTATTTTAATTTAATATTCATTGTTTCCAGTGTTCAATCAATATTTCTTGTCAAATCATTCAATAACACAAAAGCTAAACAGTCAAAATATAACACGTGATTACCTCAATATCATCACAATTGCTCTCCTCTGTGTCACTTGAAAAACTTTCATGTACATCACTGAAGTCATTGTTTGGAATTTGCTGGTTTTTACTATTTTTCAATGCACCTAAAGTACAAAACTTACATTATATATCTATATGAAACAGGGAATCCCACAAACAGTTTGGTCCATTACTGAAAACGTTGATTATATTTTTATACAAGAATATCTAACTTCAGTTTTCCTACCTACTACCTTTAAAAATGGCTGTACAAAATTTCAAACTCTCTACAACATATAAAACAAAATATTGTTCACTACAGAATCCCTTTAATATGTGCATAAAATAATTCTCCTGACCTGGTGAATCAGATATCCAATCACCATTTCGAAAATAAAGACTTCGGTGTTGATGCCATGTTGACTTTGCCACCATTCTTTGACAGTGTGAACAAAATTTGCGCTTCTTATCAATATTCATAGTTTTGCTAGTACTAAAAAATTAAAGGATGTATATAAATCAACAAAGTCTAAATAACTTACTTTATACCCAAGGAAAAAGAGGCATAATTTTTCTATTCATATGCTTACAGGTCCAATGCTAGCACATCAAATGGAGTACAGTTAAAGGGAATCAAGATTCCCAATTTGTTGATATTCTGTTCATAATGTATAAAAATAAAAACAAAAAACAAGTTTAGCATCTATAATTTAACAGAACAGAATATTCTACAAAATAAACTTCATCTTAATTAAATATATAATTAAACTTAATTAAACTAATTAAACATGATTTTAATCAGCAAAAAATGTTGAAATCTTGAAATAAGTAACTAAGTTCATATTGAGAAAATTTCAATGAAAAACGATATTGAGCAACATTTTCACGAAATACCATATAACGATATGCCAAGTTTAATGCATTTTATTAACACAACATTTTTAGAACATAGTATATATCTGAAGTTTAAAACAAAAAATGAAAACAAACCTTTTCATTCACAAAATTATCTCAGAAGCTTACAATTTCAGGAAACGATAAAAGAAAGAATACTTAAAATAGATCTTTGACGAAAAACTAGCAAATTAGCAAAAAAGTTCTACCTAGTTTACCAACTCAACATTTGGAAAAATTTTGTGAAAACCTATTTGAATAGATCAAATTCTTTGATATTTGTAGGTAAAAAATGAAAACTAAAAATTCAAACTTAAAACAATGTCTAAATATTCTTCACAGTCTTGGAAATCGCATCTTCTCATAAACAAAATCCTCTCAAAAGCCTTAAACTACAGGAAATGGTAACAGAAGGAATACTCAAGATAAATCTTTAAAATCAAGGAAGTAGCAAAATACAAATTTTGACATACAGTATACTCATAGATACATCTCAATTATTAGAATGAGCGAGTAACCACTTTGTTGATAGCTGAACAATAATAAAAAATGTCCTATTTAATTTACCAACACAACATGTGGAGATTGATTTTGTGAAAAGTTATTCCATCAGACAAACCTCAAACTCTCACTGCTTTATTTTCCTTATACTTTAGATAATGTAATAATATAATATAATAATAATATGGTGTCATAAAAAGTGTTCTCTATTTTTTGCGTTCTAAAAGGAAAATCTTGACAAAAAATAAAACAACAAAAGCAACATATTTTAAACAATTAATAGACAACCTAAGGAGGTATAGGTATATAGTATTTATATAAAAAAACTCTCCCATCCCATGACACGAGAAGTACCGTACAGTAGATGGGGGCGACTTTGAATTTGACGGGGTGACTTTGAACAACCACAACAAACAACATTTTCTGGTCTGCACTTTAAACTTCACAGTGTTTACATGTTTGTTAGTTGCAGATTAAAGCGGAATTACATCGTATGTAAAGTGCAGAAAATGTTGTTTGCTGTGGTTGTTCAAAGTCACCCCATCAAATTCAAAGTCCCCCCCATCCACAGTATCTCCCAATAAAATTCAAGATATATATATAGTCAATCAGGAGTTTTCTCCTGATTAACAGAAGCATCCAACAAGCCCAAAATTAAAAATATCTGTTCTTTTTTTTCAGGAAGGCCATCTAGACAAAAAATACAGGAGACACATGATGTCACTAGAAAACCTAAAAAATTTCCAGGAGACTATAGAACCTGGTCGAATATATACCTACATACAAACTTTCCAGGAGTCTATATAACCTGGTCGAGCACATATGGATTTTCCAGGAGTCTAAATAACCTGGTAGAGCACCTAGTATTTTTCCAACGGACTATTTTGTAAAGTAACAGGTTTTTCGTAATTTCCAGGAGGCAGAAAAAAAAGACTACAAATCGCAATTTCCCCAGGAGACCAAAAAAGACTATCGAACACATCATAATTTTTCAGGAGACCGAAAAAGACTATCGAACACATTGTAATTTCCAGGATACCAAAAACTCTATCGAACACATCCGTTGTTCTTTCCCAAACACGTACAAATTTCCAGCAAAGATATGCCCTCTAAACAGATATTTAAAAGAGTTAATTACCCCTGGAATTGAATGGGTTTGAGTTTTGACAGTCAACTTTAAGCAAGAGTAGACTTCAGGAATTATATGGTGAATGCAAATAGAAAACCTGGGTACTGGCTTACTAAATTTATATAAAAGATTAGGTTCTTCATTCTGCTAACTAGCCTTTTTTTTGTCTTAGCATTCCCTATCGGATTTTTTAAATTTTAACAATAAGTTAATCAATCTGATATGTCAACCATTAACCATTAACCATTAACCATTAACTATTAACCTAGTTTGGACTTTCATAACGATCCAAGCATGTGAGCGGTGGCAGTTTAGGATTTTATTATTGCAAGTGAAGTCACACTCACCCAAAATATTGAACCGGCAATAAATTTTCATGCTGTGTAGACAAGACTTTAGTTGTTATCTGGCCAATAAACGTTAAGCGTCTACAACAGATTAAAATTATCTCGCAGTGAAAAGGGGGTTTAGTAGTTCTCGTTAGTGTGGCCATGGTTGAACCATGTGAGCAGCACAATATTTGCTTCTTCTTTTCCTCTGTGCCATTTTCATCTTCAGCTCACCCAAAAAGTTTAATCTTGATTGTCCGATAGACTGTTATCAAAATAATGAAAAAAGCAAATTTTTACAGAAGTAAAGAAGACAGCAGCACTCGACGGTAAGCTTATTTTTTAACAACATACTTTAAAAATGAAGTTATAAACATGAATATGCATCTAAGAATATATATACCTTTTGTTTCTTGTCTAGCCACATCAGTTTAACTACACCTAAAGCGAAAACTCACCTGTCAGAATCAGGATCATCTCTTCAGAAAAAAAGGTATAAATTTTCCTCAATAATGATATACATTGGACTGCATTTTGTAGTGTCTAGTAATCCTCTGATTTCGAGAGATGCAATTCCTTTTTTAATTAAGGTTGAAAATAAGTACATCGATAAGGAGGATATTAGTGCCTAGTTCTCTGTCTTTGTACAGAATTCCTTATGGATGGTGCATCGTGCATCTCAAATTGTTGAATCGTGCATGGCAAAGTATTGCAACCCTGGAATAATATGCTGGCATACTTTTGACTTAAATCTTATGCTTTTTATAGTTTTCAATCACCTGATAACCAATATTTACCACTCCCGCCCTCTCCAAGCAACACCAGGTAAATGCAATATGTTTAGTACTATTTTTAGCTGTATTAGAAAAATGTGTTCTTCTAGGTCACTCACTTTATACTTTCTTGTATTTTCAGTCTGAACAGCGAACATGACATAACCTGTGAACAAAGATCAGACCTCATTGAAATTATTGGTGGGATGAGCAGGCAAGTGAATTCTCCCTCGGGGGGGGGGGGGGGGGGGGGGGGGGCGGGGGGGGGGGGGGG
>JAUBWS010030444.1:8072-19775 GCA_032270445.1 Darlingtonia californica | reverse complement strand
TGTCTGAAAAGTCTGAAAACCGTTCAAAGGGGGATAGGTAAAAAAGGGGGAGATAAGACCCCTCTGCACAATATGCTATTTTCTGCTAACGTCAGCAGTTTTTACTTAACTTTCTAAGACATGAAACATATTATATCTTAGAGAGTCAAGCTTCTATAATACTATCAACAATGGTATGACCACTAGATATCAAGACCAACTTAAAGGTTATAATTTATGTTAGTTTGTTGGGGTTTTATACACATCTATATAAGGTCTTGCTTGAAACTCTTTTTTGTAGAGGGAAAAATATTGTCATTTCATCCAAAAGGAATCAAACAAGTCATTCATCAACAAATTTTGTCTGTAATACATATATATGTATTATTAATTCGCTTTATAGGTTAATTTTTGGATTTAATTGAAATATTTTTTATAAGTGGTTTTCTACAGAAAATGAAAGTTGTTTTGTATGAATCAAACATGCCAAATATCTCTTGGATGAGGAAAAAATACCTTACACATACTTGAATATTGACTTAGTTGTTCTTATAAAAAAAGTGTGTATTCATTATCAAACCATGTTAATCCATGTCATATTTAAAATTAGCATTTTCTAGTTCAAATCAAAAGCTTTGACTCTGATACGCTTACACATTGTCTTATTCCTTACAAGCCTTTTGAAAGATGGATGTCTGATAGAATTTTTCATTTAATAAGAGTCTCTAGGTGATAGCAATATATTGCTTTATTTCAATTACGTTATTTTGGGCAAGATCTTTTAAGCTGCAAAAAAGAATGAGCCACAACTTGAAGATATGGACAGATAAAGATCTTTTTCAATGTTAGATAAAATGTGTTTTTGATGCATATTGCAGATACTGTCATTCTAAATGATTCTCATTTCATGATTTCTTTCAGAAAGCAGACTTTTTATGGAAAATTACTTTTTCCTATATACATAAAAGGTCTTTATACTTTAAATAACTCAAAAAAAATTTCACAAGTTGATGTATGAAGGTTTGTTAAAACTGCCTTTTGCTTGAAGAAGTTTTGTATCTTAAGTGAATTATTTATTTCATTTGAAAAGCTGACACTGTGTGAGATATGGATGGAAAAAAAAGGTGATCAGATTATGGAGATTTTGTGGCTATATCGTTAATTGGTTTCTAGGAGATTCGTATAAAAAAATTATCACTTTCCAGTGATAGAAATAATCGAAAATGATTTTCTGATGCGTACTTTGAATTACTTTTGTTTTCTCTTCTAATAATTTTCATTGTTGACATTTCCATATCTGTTAATAACGGTCGTTAGAGCGAGGATGGTTTGCATTAATTAGATGCTATTGTCATCCACGTTTGTGTATATATCATTGTTGTGTCAGCACGTCAATTTGTCAATACAACTATGATGAAAAACCAAAACACTTGGGAGTGTTTATGTGACATCTACAGCCATAAGTTCCACTAACAGTTATTGTTATATTGTTTTATATAAATACATTCAAGTTCAAATGTCTGACTCAAATCTTATTGGTTTATGAAATTTAAATATTATATGTCTGGATGTTTAACTTTTTTTTACTCAAGAAGTAGATTTGACACTATAAGAAAACAAGGAGTGAGGAAAGGTATTATTAACGCATCAACAACAGCGTCTTGTTCTGATCTGTTCTGATCTGTTTTGATATGGAAACAGATGAAGTGGTATATGAAGATGAACCTTTCTATGGAGTAAACATAAAAGCTGCTAGTGTTGATAAACTTCTAGATCTTTGTTTAAAGAATTTTAGTAAGTATACATTTTACTCGGTATTTTTACCACTAACTTTGTTTTTCCTTTATGTTCTTGATAAACTGTCAAGAGA
The DNA here is from genome assembly GCA_032270445.1 of Darlingtonia californica. Lineage (NCBI taxonomy): Eukaryota > Viridiplantae > Streptophyta > Magnoliopsida > Ericales > Sarraceniaceae > Darlingtonia > Darlingtonia californica. The sequence continues at coordinate 17,926 of JAUBWS010030444.1, read as the reverse complement.
TAAGTATTAAAATGAAGTGAATTAATTCTAAAGTTTTCAAAAGATTATTTGACCAAATATTTATGAATCTAAATAGATGAAGAATTTTCATGACAGGATATACATAAACATCTATATGACTTCCCTTATTGTTTACTTGCTTAAATAATACTTTACTATCGCTCCCTTTCGATTATGTTGATGCTTATAGATTGAGTCATTTCTATCAATATCGAGGTATCACCTTTTTATGGTAGTGTTTGTTTGAATAAAATAAAACATTCAATTGATTTTTGACATACGTATTTTCACTCAATCTTGCTAAACTTCATCTGATACTAAACTGGAATACCTAGATTCAGTTTGAATTACGAAAACAGTCCTTTTATTTTGTTTTCATAGACTAAAGACATTTTAATAAGAAATACTCAGAAATTTCTGATATGAAATTATATCTTAAGCATGTTTGTAGTGCATATGAAGATATCATGCCTTTTTATGCATATTCTAGATAGGATGTTTAAGATAAAGTCCATCTTAACTTTCACTTTCGTTTTGACTCCGGGCTCAGTATATCAATCGACACAATACCAGAAATCGGCTGTGATCAGTATTTCAAACAGTTTGAACCCAGTTTAATTTAAACCCGCTTTCTGCGTGGAAGCTTTTCCACCATGCTAATGGTCTGGGGTTATGTCAGTTGAAAAGACTTTCCACCATCCACCTGACCAATATACTTTAGTGGATATATATTCACCTCACTTCTCGTTTCTCGTTTTTCGTATCCAATTTGCATGCATCATTTGACTATATTCTATATAGTTTAATATCGATATAATAGCACTTAGGTACATTAATAATTGTGATTGTCCTTTTTGTTTAGCTGAAGGTGAGCAAAGTAAAGATAGTGAAAGATTTGTATCTGTGTTCTTCAAAACCTATCATTGGTACATTACCACTGAACAACTTCTTCAGAAATTTCTTCATCTGTAAGTAGTCTTTTTTTAGCCTATAATCCAGTCGAAACAATCTGTATATGTAGAGAATGTGTTGTTTTGATTTTCTTCCTTTTTTAATTGTAGGTACAACGAGGCAGTTGAATCAAAAAAGCAAGAGATCTTATCTCCAATAGTCGAGTCCGTCAGGTAAGATCGTCGGTTGCTTGGCTAATAATTGGCTAAGTGATAAGATTAGAACTCGAGGGTTCCAAGTTCAACGTCTGCGGGAGATTTCGATGTTGAAAGCTATACAGCCGTCGATAATTCCATAACATCACCTGAATGTGTTCCCAGGAATACTTGACTCTCCTTGATAGTAGCTCAGAAAATTTATCGGGTTTTGCCTAAAATTCGCGAAATTGCGGAAGATACATCCGTAAAGCACTAGCATGAAAAATTTTCTAAATGCTGAAAAGTGTTTTTGTAGCTATGATAATTGATAAATGAATGTTACTCATGCAACTATTTCCTTTAGGTATTGGTTGGACAACTTCGGACCAGACTTTGAAAAGCAAGAAAATGTATTAAATATTTTAAGTACATTAAACAGTAAAATATCTGATGATGAGGCTGATGGTGATCTTCGTTACCACCTCAATCTAGACGAATGGTATGTTTTCTCATTTAATACCCTGTAATTGACTTGAAGTTGTTGATAACTCTGTAATTGCTGTTTAAAGAGATCATTATGTTTACATAACAATGGAAGAACTTTAAAGTGGAATTTCAAAATTCTATGAAATTCTAATCCAATTTTTTTGCTCCTTTTTTATCCTGATTTTCTGTTAATGCTATTCTTGCACTTGCTAGTCTTATACTTGTTAGGTCTTTTTTTATAATAAATGATAATTCATTTAGTCCTTTTTGTGAATAAAATAATAAAAAGGTAGGATTCATATTCATGCACATTCAATTTAAAACCTTATTATGGAAAACTTCGTCTAGTGTATCTGCCAGGTCTTTCTTCTATTAACCCTTTCTATGCCGGAAGTTTTCCCTCCCTGGTGCATGGGTCGCGGAGCTCCTAGGTCTCAACTCAATTTTTAAAAGTTAAAGAGCAGCAGTTAAAGTTAAGAACTGTATATAGTAATAAAAATAAGAAATTCATACTTCTCTAAGACTTAGTCAGGGAAAAGTCACGAAAATATTTAGGCAGAGAAGAAATTTTTCCCGAAGAAACTTTTAATTAATAAGAACGTATAAGAGATAATAAGCCAAATGATGAAAAGTTTTCCTTATTGAAGTATCCCGATAAGATAACCTTTCTTGTTTCTTTAGGTACCGCCGTAAAAGTGCAACGAAGCCAAGATATGGTTCCTTAGAGCGTCGACAGTCGTTAAATTTTAACGAATTACCCTCGAAAGATATCGCAAAACAGATTGTCTTCCTTACTTGGAAAGGTGTCAAAAAAATCCCTGTAAGTAATGATTGTGCAATAACATTTTACAAAACTGGTATAGCTCACAATTTCAACACATTCAAATTTGTTCCTGATACTGTTCTATTCTTCTTTTTGGTTTGAGTGCAGTTTTTACAACCTTGTATACAGTATGTCATTCAATTTCGTAAACAGCTTAAGCTTTCTGAAGAATGCGAAATCTTCTATTTTCTCTTTTTCACCCTGGAATGATTTCTATTTCATTTTAGATACAAGAATGGAGAGAATATGGGAAGAGTGCAAAAACAAAGAATACACCTCTACTGAAAGATCAAATAGGGCTGTTTAATGATGTTTCCAAATATGTTATTGCTATGATATTGAATCGTGAATCTCCCAACGAACGAGCGAAAGCTGTCCAGAAGTTCATCAATATGTCTGAGGTTTGTCTGTTTTCTCTTTTTTTTCTTATCCGGGAATTCTTCGTCGGGGAGAATTATTCGTCATTTAAAGAACATTTCCTCACTTTTCCCCGACGAGATTCCTAAGTAAAATTTTCGGGTAAAGATCTTTCATCTATTTTGATTTTCTATTGCTTTGTGTCAATATAATCAACAAATAAAGAGGAATTACTTCTTCGTTTTCGCACCAGAGCAATTTCAATCGCTTTTACGCGTTTTTATCTTGTCGATGATTTAATAAACAGTCAATTTTTACTTATTTAAGGAATAATTCACGTTCCACACCGGTAAAATTTCACTGAGGAAAATTGCATATTGGGAAAGTTATGTTTGATCTAGGAAAATCAACTGTCAGGGAAATTTAATCGCCGGGGAAAATTAATCATAAGGAAAAATAGCTCGTCGGTGGGAATTATTCGTCACAGACGAAAGTTTCGTCACTTTCCACGAAGAAGTTTTCCCCGATAAGGTAAACAGTTGTGACGTCAACCGGTCTACTCGGCTTTTTTACTCAATGTAATTGACTCAGAATCTTGACTACGGGCTCTACTCGCAAGTTCAGTCGGCACTTGACTGTGAGGTTCGTTTTTATAAGTAAACAGATTTTAGAGTTGAAAAGAAAAGAAAATTGAGTTTAGGTCGAATTAGACATTTAATCAATTTTGCGGAGTTTTTTACTATTTTGGTGAAAACGTCAATAATCATTTACATCAACTTTTTATTCCCTACTCGACCACTTGAATGTTAATTTTTTAGTGAACAAAAATGTTTTGAATTTTATTCAAGGTGCTTTGTTTAAGGATCGCGTGGTTTTTAATTTCGTTGCGTACTTTAGTAATTAAGGAATTCAATAGATCGATTTGCGGTAAATTGCGGTTGACGAGGGGAATGTTGCAAAAATGACAAACTGTTACGTGGGTTTTCATGTTCACAAGTCCGTCGTTTTTTTACTCTTTTGTTTTTACAACCAACATCGATTATTTAAATAGTATGGTAGATGTTTCGTACTTCATTTTTTTAAGTGTGAATGAACTAAAGTATGACAGGTCATCGTCACAAAAACATCTATCAGGAATGGAAAATTTTTTTAAATAAACAAAGCTCCCAAGTTTCAAATTCCTACGAAAATATGACAATGGACTAACAATTCTATTTGATGGGAAATTCGATATGCGATTAATAGCTATGAAGCCTGAGTATTCTTTCTCATTCTCACGCATTTACATGGCAGCATCTCGCGAAGATGAAAATTATTAGAACTTAAACAGACCTCCAAAAAAGCCTATAATCAGGAGCCCGAAATATAAGGCATGCAGTAAACATTTCGTTTTCATCAATCTTTTTGATTTTGGTAGCAGTTAAGATCACCATCATCAAAGCTTTTCAGAAAAACATTTTAGACAAATAATGTCATTGCATACTTTCTTACTCTAAATTTCTTTTCCTTACTCTTGAAGGAAAGGACACTTTATAAATAAAGATTTCGTGTATGACCATGCTCAATATATACATAATTGACTGCTAAATTCATTACAAGCCCGAAATTCGGGCCACACTGTGGAGATTTTTTGAAGTTCTGTAGTCTCCGATTTTCTGAAAGAAATTTAGCATGTAGAGCTGAAGGGAACTTTTTTGGGCCATCTTAGTCATTGGACTGCTTGATAAAGCTAAAACCTTTATTGTTCTATTTTCAAAATAGCTCTTGTTTTCTGCCGTTAAAAACTTTAAGAATGAGGGCAGGGAAAGGTCAAAGCAAATAATACGAAAGTTTTTATTGGCTGAAAGTGTTACCATATATTCAAATATTTATGTACAGCCTGGTCTTAAAAAGAATATGTGAATAACGCAATGTAATGTATTGTGAATTATCGTCATTAAAAAGCTTCTATTCATTCCGGTTGGTTCTTGTACCCCTCGGACGCAATAGCAGCGTCCTTTGAAACATCTAAATCTCAACAGTAAAGGTTTTGTGATGACTTGTGGTCATACTTCACCACAGATGTCAATTCGAACTCGGAAATACCGGATCACGAGTCCGACGCCTAAACCATTGAACCACTACTCAATAATGATGTATTTCTTATTTTCTTACAGTGCTTACTCGAAAATAATGATTACAATACTTTATTGGCTGTCATTGGCGGACTGGGTCATACTGCTATTACCAGGCTACACAAAACAAAAGAGCTGCTGTCCAATGCAGAGAAATTAGTAAGTTAAATGTTATTTACTTGAGTCAAAAATTGCTCATTGCAACTGGAGTATAATCAGCCAATGTTAAGCTGTCAAAATTAGTTTTTAGCTTTTTTAATGTTTTGACTGTTTTATAGTTCATTAAAGAAACAAACGAGTTACTTTCATCAAGTCACAATTATACAAAATACCGGAATCAAGTTGGTGAAATTGATGGATATGTCATGCCTATCCTGTAAGTTTGCTCTCATTCAGAATAATTTAATGTTTCCTTGTCACATCTGATATACTCATCATCGTTATAGATTCATTGTGTGTTCTGAACCTTTTTAGAATCAGTCAAAATACTCCACCAAGTGTACTTCTTTGAGTTCTCTACTTTGTTAAATTCCTGTAGTAATTTCAATGTGAATATTGCGCCAGCGCCGTAGATAGTCCGTTGATTGCTTTGGCATTACAGGACTCTTAGACTTTAAGACGTTATAGGAATTTGCCCACGCTTTTATTTCTATGAAATAAAAAAAAACTTATTTCTTTTCAATTTCTTTTTCATGTTCTGATCATTTCATCTCCATACAGAGGTAACATATTTTTTACTATTTTAATTAAATTTTAATTGTTTTGAGAATTTAACTAATTACTCGTAGATTTTCGTGTTATTATTTTGTTTTTTTTCAATATACGGATAACTGTATTTATCTACGATAAGAAACAAGAAATGAAGGCATGCTTTTCGATAAAATATTTGGATTGCGTTTCATTCGTTACCCGGGACATTCTCCCATCGTTATAGGCGTTGTCATGAAAGATTTAGTTGCTTTGGAAACGGCTGTCAAAGATCATGTTGAGCATAATGAAAAGAAGCTGGTTAATTTCCATAAGATGGTTTTAGTTTCGGAAATATTGGAAGGATTGGTGGAATTACGGCATTGTCCGCCAAATGTTGTTCCGGACAAAGATTTAGTTGATATTATGAGAGTAAGTTGTTGCCACATCTTTTCTTACAGTCAAATTACAACTCTGCTATTAAAATAACGGTTAAAAAAGATTTACAATATTGGTTGCGTTGTAATTTGCGTTACTGAAAACGTTTAATTATGCGATTATCTACATCGAAAAAATCTCAATCTGAAAATTTGCTAGCAATCAGGAAAATGGTGAAATCTCATATATACTTTGAAAAAAACATTTTGAAAAGAGTACTTTAACACAATGTGTATTACACCATGTGGCAATTAGTACAAATTGATGGTAATAAAAACGAAGATATTTCCAGTCTTGTGATAAGATTTTATACTTTATTTTGCTGACGTGATTTTCACGTTCATAGAAAGTTTCATCTACTTGCCTGTGTGTGTGGGTACGCAATCGTGTAGGTCTTAAAAGACAGGCCTGCAGGCGAAGGCTAGGAGCGTCTTTCTCCCAATTTGTATCCTGTAATTTCTCTAAAAAGTGATGAAACTCAAGACGTTTATGTGTTTTCGATCAAGGAAAATATAATACTCTCGAGTACTTTTTTCTGATTTTATTCATTCGACATTTAAATTACGTTGGGCTCATCTAGGAAAAATTGTTAATTACGCGATTATCTTCATCGAAAAAATCTCAATCTGAAAAATTTGCTAGCAATCAGGAAAATGGTGAAATCTCATATATACTTTGAAAAAACAATTTCCTGTAATTTCTCTAAAAAGTGATGAAACTCAAATTCAATGAGAGACCTTTATGTGTTTTCGATCAAGGAAAGTATGAATCTGTCGAGTACTTTTTTCTAATGTTATTATCCATGACGTGTACGCTGATGACATTTCTCCCTCCAAAATCCCAGGTGATATTGTCCCTCAAAAGATTCACAAAGAAGGGATCCATTCACAAATTTTCTACAGGCAAAGTTAGAATGGAAAAGTTAAATTAATCCTCTTCTACCAGGATTTTTCAATTTTGTTGATCTGTTAAGAACGATAGAAAAAGTGAGTTTTGTTATTATTATAAAAGGATTTTATCAACTTTCTATTTCCCAATGTTTTATCAATAACGTGTTCCGATCATCTAGTTTTTAACTTTTCTTAATATTTCATTTATAGCTTTCGTTGAAATCAAAATATAGTGAAGATGATTTGTATGACTTATCTGCTCAAAGAGAACCACGAAGCTTACATGTAAGTCAAAATATATTTGGTGCAGTACAAAGACTTCTTGTTATCTCATACCTTTAGGTTCTTATATCCTCTTTTGATAATAGAGATTTATGGTATACTCAGATGACGTCGCCCAATCAGGTCGAAAATTGTCTCGTAACTGCGTAGTGTACCATACCTCCCAAATAATATTTAAAGGTGTGATCAAGCAACACTAGTTTTTTTTTCAGGCTTCAAAGGCCGAAAACTTCTGGCTTCCAATTTTTTGGAAAATCTCCCCCGAAGAGAAGCTAAATTTGCTATTCCAACTTGGTAGTAATAACATTTTTTGACTGTTTTGGTACAGTTAAAACGTTTGAAGACTTTTTAAAGTTGGATGTTCATATAAATAAAACGGTGTAACTTTGCAAATAATGTTTATACCGAATACGAGAAAAACTTACTTGTTTTTTACAGAAACAATCAACTGCAACACCACCGAACTTAGAAGGACGTGTATTTGCGGATTGGGCAGCAGGAGTGACACAAGAAACTCCTGATCGAACAACTGTTGAAAAACATATTCAAAATATGGTTTATGTAAGTTCCCTAAAACAATTTTCAAGTAATGTCTGACCCGAGTTTATTGTTCTTATTTTCTTGGTCATTGTCATGTCTAATTTTGTATTATAAGTAGAATAACATTATGAGCTCATATGCAGAATAAATGGTTTTTATATGAGAAATGGTAAACATAGGCGTAGCCACGTATTTTCAGTTTGGGCTGCGGAATGCCTTGTTTGGTGGACCTTTTCCGCATAGTGAAATCTATTATAAAAGAAAAAGTGCCGCAGACAAATTTTTTGTTTTTCGAATAAAAAAGGAGCTGAATACCACGGAATTAGCCTATAAACTTGGCAGTTTCGCGTTATTTTTACAAATTTAAGGACCATGTTTTTCAAATTTTCTTTTCTTTCATTTTCATTTTTCGGGGGGGGGGGGGGGTGAGTGCCACGTTCATAGTTATTCAATTTTAACGTTTTAACATTTTTTTATGTTAACAATAATTCAAGGTAAAAATATTGCATTTCTCTTTAAAACTGCAAAATGACGTTGACTTAATTTTAAAATATAGGTGCTAACTAAAACGGTCGAATTGTCTTCGAATGAATTTTCTATCTCTATCGCTTTCTGTGTCCATATATTTGTATGGACACAGAAACCGACGTTGCTAAAATTATCGCGATGAGATCTATTTCTATATAAATAGTGATAAGTCTTATCGCTATCTGGTGGACACAAGGCTTTAGTTCTTTGTTGTTTAGGCTATCGTTATTACCCTGGTTGGAAGAGAAAACTTCCTCCTACCATGATATTACAGTGTAGCTATGTTTTTATGAGTGTTCTTTCATTCGTTTTCCTTCATATTATTAAATCCTGTTATTTCTTTTTTTGGTTAATTTTTAGTAAACCAATTGGCAAATACATTAGAATTGTTTTTTCAATGACATTTACCGAACATGTCATGTTGTCATCAAGAGTCAGGTGTCATTTCGACGCTTATGACGTCACATCTTGAAAGGATGATTTTTGTAACGAACCTGGTTATTCTATTAGCTTCTGAAAAGGAACAAATTGAAATTTGTAAATGAGAATATGTCATGTTAATATCTTCACAGAGTAATCATAGTTGTTTTTTCTTTCATTTAGTCGGTATTCAAAACGTATGATATTGACAAGAATGGATCGATCAATAAAGAAGAATTTGATGCTCTTGCTACGAATTTTCCATTCATTGATAGTTTTGCTGTTGTTGATGCTAATTGGTGAGATGTTTTACACTCTCCCTTATTCATTTTTAATGTTTTTTGACATCATTTATCAGCCTTAGTGCGTTGCGCTGATGTTGTTTTTCCAAATAGTTTAAAATTTTGCTCATTCATTTCACTATGTTTATTGACAGGCATCACAGCCGTAGTGCGCATGCGTTTATATTGATTAATTGACAGGCATCATGGCCGTAGTGCGCAGGCGCCGATGCTTTTTTCCCAAATAAATGACCCCTCGAGAAAATTTACCATTAGCATAACATTTCCCTTCTAGGAAGTTAATAAAACTGGCCGAAAGTAAAAGTGATGAAATGAAATATGTCAATGGTCACTGCCCTTACTTTCTTCTAAGAAGTCAATCGTAAAACTGATTACGATTAGTGTCACTTAATACAAATAGGTGATAAATAGATCATTTCTGTGAACGACTGTATTGTAGTGTATGTTTCTTACACATTTTATTTTTGAGTTGTTGAATGATTTTTGTGCGATTTTCCCCTTTTTAGCGATGGTAACATCAGTCAACAGGAAATGTTGAATTACTTTATGAATGTTAACTCACAAGAAATGACAAAAGAATTTCTACATGAATTTCAAGAGCATAGTTTCTACTCACCCACTTACTGTGTCTACTGTATGGGTTTTGTAAGTGTTTTTATTTTTCCTCATTTCAAGTACTTCTGCTTCATTGATTTAGGTACTCTCTAGTGGCCCATATAATATACCATTGACAATAGCGTTTTTTTACGGGGCAAAGGAGCCAAGGCTCCATGTTCTATATCACAGAGGCCGCCCCCCCCCCCCCTCTCAAAAAATGCTTGCGCTTCAGGCTCCTTAGACCCTCCTTACGGGGGTAGGGGAGGCTTACCACCATCTCGATAGTCACAAAAAAGTGTCTC
>JAUBWS010030333.1:0-11559 GCA_032270445.1 Darlingtonia californica | reverse complement strand
CCCCCCCCCCCCCCCCCCCCCCCCCCCCCCCCCCCCCGCTCATATGAGAAAAATCTCGGCTCTCTTGACTAATCCTCATAAAAATTAACAACCTGACACATGAGAAACGAGCTGGCCCGGCTAACCGGGCTGAAAAACATTGTAATGCGCATGTCTTATTTTCAAAACAATAGAAAAAATTTAAACAAATATCACGTGACTACACAGCCGGCTTGAAAACAATAAAAACAATTAAATAATAACTTTATGACTATTCAAAAACTAAACTCAGAAAAAATCATATGAACACGAGAGAATTTTAGTCCTGCTAACTGAGCCAACCCGGTTAAGCGCGCTCATTTAAACAGCCCCTAAAGCCGACAATCAGAAAAGAGTATTGAGGTACTGTAAGGGAACAAGCATTTACAAAAAATGCACAACAAGGGTATATTTTCAACTGTCAAACGCCTGAAATGTAAGGGTCCTATCGTCAAATTCGGACCACACATACGTTCGTTCTGAATACAAGAGCTCCCTGCCCCACCCGGCTTTCTATATAGCCCAGATAATGCGGCCAAAGTTTTTCTCTCAAACATAAACAAAGCAGGGAGATTACGCCCAACATTCTTTCTACTTCTTTTACTCTACTAATAGCTAAAGAACCTACCTAATTTCTCTCCTCTCAGACGTGGGTCTAGAGCCACTGCCACAGCGTGCAAAAAGTGCCGTATATTATTTTATACGGACTAATTTTTCATATATGGAAGAAAACAGTACGGTAATATACGGGACCGTATTTGATAGACTTTCGCGTTGTGTACAAATTGCAGATTGCAGGACTAAACGCATCGTAGGGCTCCAGAGAGATTTTTCTTCATTTACACTGAAACCAGCAATTTTAAAGTGTCTTTGCTCGCTTTACAGGAAAAATCATTTCTACAAAATATTTTTTAGGAAATATTGTTCGTCTTAAAACGCAATTTCTTTATTCATTAATTGAATCTAGATTCTCTTGCCCCGGATAAACAGTTCAATATAAATCATTGTCATCTTGGTTTAGAAGATTTGATGTTTTGAAAATTAAATTTATGTTCAAATAAAAAAAACCTACTTAATATACCTTCTCTAAAGACTTTTTCAGATGCCAACGCTACAGGGATTGGAGCTATTTGTCGCCAAAATAATTTTTATAAAAATTTAGGTTTCTGCGAGCGGTCTGAAAGCTATACTTTTAGCAATTTTACGTGCAATTGAAACTTTTGACAAATTATGAAAGGAAATCAGATTTTATGGCATACTGATAATGTAGCCGCTGCTACTATTGTTAAAACAGGGAGTAATAAACCAAAACTTTATCTCGCAAATAAATTTTCATGCGTGCAGAGACAAAGCTATTATGTTGATGAAGAAAAAGGTCGTGACTGCAAACGATATGATGTACGTAAGTGAAATTGAACATAGAATAATGCTTAAATTCATTTTTTTACGTGCAGGTTTTTTATATATCTTTCTTTTTTAGCGGAGCCGTGGCCGGGTGGTTAGGGCGCTGGTCGCCTGAACAGACGTTCAGAGTTTGAATCCCTTGCTAGGCTTCGGTAGTGATCCTCACCAGTCACTGCGTGGTACCAAGAGATATTTTCAGGAAGGCAGGACGCTCATTGATAACAGTTCATGAAGAACTGAGGAGGCTATCCTGGGGAGATAAATCATGAAATTAATAATCACATAAATCCATGTTATCAGTCAGTTTGAGAAAGACGAGTAATAAACTGGTTTTCAAATTGGTATAGGTAGAGAAGTTGAACTTATGTGTAATTTCCTCTATTATGTATCTTTTTCGAGATAAGAAACAGGATTCACCTTTTACAGTTAAATGTTCGAATTGAATTTCACGAAATTTCACACTCTCGGACTAAAAATTACGCTGTATTCTGTCAACGTTTCAAACCTCAAGATTTTTAAAACAAAAAAAAAACACAATAATGGTAAAGATAAACGACGTAAGTAGGCGACATAGAATTTCATAAGTTCTAAAGATTGGTTTTCCCACTCGCGAAAATTTCTGTCGCGAAAGTTTCTGCTCCTACAAGTAATGGAAGAAGGAAACCACTACCGAAGGTGTGTTTGGACGAAATGAACGAGAAACAACTTAAAAACAAATTTAAATCTTTTCATTTGCCGACAAAAGGTGATAGACAAGTAAGATACCTTTGTAATGGTACTAGTTTTCACGGAACGGAATATTTTCGAAAATTATCTTATATCAGTCAGGGATCGTTACCCCTTGAGGTGCAGCAGACCTTTTGGGCATTGTTAAAGAGTGGTCCAACCGTACATGTTTTCCTGATAATTCTTTAACTTTCAAATTGTAATTCGTTGAGCAGTGGCTCAGTGGCTAATACGGTAGACTCGTGATCCGATAATCGAAAGTTCCACTCTGCTCATTGGGAATTCTGTGGTAAAGTGAACTTACTGTTAATTTGAACAGTCAACACAAAGTCGTTAAAGTTGTGGTGTAGGTATTTCATACCGAAGTGGTTAATACATCCGAGAGCAGAAAAATCAACCTCATTAGATGGATGCCTCTGATAAACGTGAAACTATTGTTTGTACTGCATTTTCGCAATGAGGAATGAACTATTGTGAACCGTTTTACAATTTATAGTCACTTGAAAGCGTGATGGTATTTTCCAACGTTATGCCACATGTATAGGCAATCCGCACTTTGAGATTTAACCCCTGCTATTATGTTCCTAAAAATGTGTCACATATTGCACTAAGAAGGTTTACTTACCTGAAAGTTTTACGGTATTTGCAATTAGTCACTGTTGAAAAGCATGTTTATTTTTTAGACGTTGAGAAAAAAGATTATCCCTTAGAGTGCGGGTCCCGCATATATACAGGACAAGGTACCCAAAATACCGCTGTGTCTTCAAGTGTCCATAACCCCAAAATGAGTGAAAATTGCCGGTTTAATACCCTATTTTTCTGAAAGTAGACAGAAAGAGCTTTCTTTTAATACCAAAGTTTACTAGATTAATCCATCGTCGAGAAATTCAACTTGAAAATATGAAAAGTGTTGTGAAATTCTTTGTCAATTTTTAGCATTTTGGAAAAATGGTCAGCACCACAAGGGTTAAAGAAATTTTGTCCTTTGTACAATTCCCAGTGCGATTAGGAGAATCCTATGTCAGGAAACTCGTAAGTTTTTTTTTGAATAAAGTGCCCATTAGTTTAACTATTTGGGGTTGAAACAGTGTATAGAATAAAGTTTGAAAGAATACAACTTGGAATGTTTCGAGTTTTTTTATGATTTTTTTTACATCAAACTGATTAATAGTCATCACAACTTCCTTCAGCAAGATGACATTGTTTACAATAGATGTCATCAAAAAATGGAAAAAAAATTTCAAATTCAACAGATAATGGGTATTTGACATCAAAAAATTTGAGAAAATTTCCTTAACACTCTAATACGCGAAAATTGATACTCTAAATATTTGAAAATACCTGTTTTTGAAAAATAATGTTGGTGAAAAAATGATGACAAAATTCCGTCTTCAATCAGAAGAGTTTACTTCCATTTTGTAGTACTTTTTAGTGAAAAAGGCTGTTCAAACAGGACTTTTTTCCTGATAATGCTTCTCTTTTCTATCGATTAGCAATGTGAAAATAAATGCTTAAGGAATTTTACTTTATCGTCAATTCGCGATAATAAAAATGCTAATTTTTCAACTCCTGAACATTAGTGCTTGCGAAAGTTAATGATTTTACCATTTAGTACGTTTTACTAAACAGGTCACAACTTCTAAACCGCTTACGCTAGAAAAAAAAGTTAAGAAAGACTGTTAAGTCACTTTAAGAACACTGCAGCTGCAAAAATAATGAAAAAATATGCAGAAAACGCTTTTTCACTTTTTTTGCATTTTTCGGTTCCAAGCTGAAAAAAATGGGGACACTTTTAGGAAACCTTATATTTTTAAAAACTTCAACATGTGTCATAAATCATATCCAAAAATAATATATTTTCTAGAATCTCCAAGGAGAACAAAACATATTGTGAAAGATGAAAGAGATAGTGTGAAAAATGAAACTTTCATCGTGGATGATAATGATATACGTGAAGATGAATTCGTTTTTGACACGAAGGTTAAGAAAAATTCCAATCCTTTTAAAAGGAAGGTAAACAAAGTATTGCAGGGAAAAATAAGAGAAAAGGAAAAGTTGAAAAGAAACAGTCAAACAGTATGATAGAAAATTACTTTATCAAAGTCAGTTTGTAAACACTCTGCTTTCTATAGCTTTGGTCCGAATAATAAAACACTCAAAGTTGATACAGATTTTGCACCCCAGTTTGACTCCAACTCAGATACTGATGATGTTGGAGAGACTTCACTCAACATTATACCAGAGTCGCTGGAAATGTTCCGGTCGCCTTATTTACCTCAAAAGCCTGAGGACACTAAATAGCACTACGATAGCGAAACAGTCAGAAGACAGGATAGAGCTCAAGCTGCCCAATAGCATTTTCTCCTATTTCTAATAAGCTAACAATGGACAATGTTAAGCCAAGTGTGAAGAATAAAAGCCCAAAAAAGCTGGTAGGCACATTTGCTCTTGATGCTCTGCAACCAACCAACGTGGATCAATCAGATGTTTCTTCGGTAAACAGTTCCCTTACGAATAACCTGAAAGATCCATCTTTTGACAATCACCTAGACACGCTAGTGGAGAATGGACAGAATCGCAGATGTTTTGAGTAGATTGAAGGAAAAATTTTGAAATTCTACATAAATTTCTTCCCGCCAAAATTTATTTTCTTAAGGTACATTAACTCTTTGTAGCATTACCTATCTTCAAATGCTAAATGCTCGAAATTATGATACCATTTTTCACGTGGATTTTATTTTGCATGCCTGTTGATTTGTATTTAGCGTGGATATAATTCAATGAATCACTTTCATTGGGAGTTTATTGATGATTTTACATCAATAATACTATCAATAAATATACTAAAACAACCATCGATAGTAATTCTTCTAAGATGACCTTCGCATGAAATGAAAAATGGAATCGCCAAATTAAGGGAGCAAAAGGACCCTATGAAACGAAAAAAATGAAAAAGTGCTGAAATATATAAGATCTTTATACCAGGAGATTAGTCTCGAGGCAAGAGAAAAAGAAATTCCATAGTGGTTGCTATGGTAACCTGATGACTTCATCAAAAATGACGTCATTAAATTTTTACGAAAAATGCTGACTTCAGCATGTCTTTCTGCTATTTTTGGGAATTGAATTTTATTTCTATAATCAAGGAAACTTCATTTTTATTTAAGGGGTTATTTACTCAATTTGAAGTTTCAGTTCAAAAGTTATTGGTCATTGAAAATTAGTCTTATTTCCCAAAAAAACCATTTTGGTGACGTCCCTTGAATTACTTTTGTGTTGTCTAACTACAGTCCAAATTTAAAGTCAATAGCATTAGTAGTTCAAAAGTTATAGGAATTTGAATTTTGTAAAAAATGATCGATAACTTTTGAACAAAAAATGATTTTTTAGTTCTGATTTCAGATCAACTATGACGTCATCAATATGGTAACTCTTTGGCCTGGTCTAATTTCAGTTCAAATTTGAAAGTGTCATCATTATTTGTTAGATAATTATTGACAATTAAATTTTTGTTTTTTTATAAGCACTTTTTCCTATCTGAACTCAAAATGGTTGCCATAGCAACGTGTCAGGTGAACATTTTGAAAATTTGTTTTTGCAGTTATCTTTCTAATTGAATTTTAAGAATATTCACAAAGTTTCAAGTTCATCGACCTTTCACAGAAAAATAGATATTTACGATAAAAGCTAATTTCTAGGATTCGAATTCGAACAATTTTTGACAAGATAAATGAATTATTGCAACATTTTGCAAATTAGTTAAAAGAATAATATGTTTTTAAACCCTTACAAATCGTGTGTGTAGTAATCACACGATTTTATTCTTGATAATAATGTACGAAAAATTCTTCACTGTTCTCTAATGTTACATTACACCTTTATGTTTCCTTTTACAAGTATAAAGGCTTCATGGACATTGAAGCATCTTTTCATGAACAAATATCTAAAATACATCTGTAATATAAACAATAAATCCAAAAGACTAATTTACGTAATAAACACCTGTTAACCAGGTATCTGAAAGTCTTGTTAAAGTTGAAACTCAACAACGAAGCTAAAGATATTTTAAAATAAGCATATTAGAAACATATTATAAACTTACATTAAGGCTTGATTTTACTAATCATATAGTTAAGGCTCGACCAAATTTGCCTGATGGTTTTAAAAGGTGAAAGTGTACAGTGGCGTATTTAGGTTATTTAGGTAGGTCACACATGCAAGGAGGACAGATAAAAGGTCATTAATTGTCAAATTCTTTTACATTGACAGATGCGACATAATGAATAAGCATTTTTTATCATAATGACGTCAGGTGACGTCATCATGAAAATTTTTTTGGTACTTTGTCAAATTGTTGCAAATTTATATGTAAGTTGACTGACAAAATATGAAAATATTTGCAGTTCTCGTTCTAATGACAATACACTTCCCATAGTGTAGCTATTTAGAGGTAAAATAATAGCGTAGGTGGTTCTGACCAATGGCCAATATCTCACGATTTTCTGACGTCAGCAACTAAAAATTTTACCAAAATATTCCCAAATTTGTTTATAAATATTTCCATGCATGTTCTCAATTGTCCACGTACCATAAACGTCCACGTCGCATGTTTTCGAATGTCCAGCTCATTTCAAATGTTTTGAATGTCCGCGTCACATGTGCTTGAATATCCATGTTGCATAGTTTCGTATGTCCATCACACTTCACATGTTTTGAACGTCCATCATGTCACATGTTTTGAATGTCCTTGTCACATGTTTTTGAACGTCTAAGTCACATGTAATTAAATTTCCACGTCGCATGCTTTCCTTTTTGAATGTCTACTTCACATATGCATGAAAAACTGCCGCTTACTTTTTGTAAATATGTAGCACATTGGTGTTTGGGATTCTACAGTTTCAATCTATTGAGTTTGAAGATGTAGGCTAGAGGAAATTTTTATACTTGATGAATGAGCTAATTAGAGTAAAACAAACCTAATCCAAAGCACATAGAGAAAGGTCTTATTTTGCATTATTCGAGTTTTATATAGAAACGCTTGTTACAAGTGTTTGTTTAAACAAGCAAAAGATTGTCTCGATTTGTCGTTGTTCTAAACTTTCTCATACTCAAAGCCAACCGCAGCTGTCAACAAGGAAAACATCTAGAACAACTTTACAAAAGATGATACAAAAGCTGCTAAGGCATTACATGAGTGATATAAACAAATCTCTCTTTCGTCCTATTTCCCAGTAGGGAATTTTCACAAACAAAGCTGTTCCAATACAGAATGCACACATAATATATGGAATCTATCCCACAACTTGGGGTTATGACCATAGGTCTACTTAATAGACGGAGGAAAGAATTTCTAGTTGTTGTGACAATCTTTATGCAGCAAAAAATTCTGAAACTACCCTGTACCAGAGTCTTCTCGAGGAAGATAACGTAATAAGTAGTTTCTCCGATTCTAAACTTTTTTTGAAAACATGAAAAGCAATCGCGGAGGAGTGTCATAACGGCTGGAATGCTGAAAAAAACCAATGTGGACAAAAGCGGAAAGTAAATTCGTTTAAGCTGATCCAAACAACCTTACGAGGCCTCGCAAAAACTTTGAGCTGAACACGCTCAACTGTAAATTGAAAAAAAATCTTGAGATATATTTGCCTTGGATCAAGAAAAGAAAATGTTTCATACTTTTCAAACACAAGAAAAGTTAAAGCACAAAAAAGACGCATTAAAAAGTTATAACCAAAATTCATGAAAAAAAACACATTATCATTGTCAGAAAACACATCTTAGAAACATTTTATTAACAATCCAATATAAAAGATATGTGCTTTCGAAAATAAAAAGAATTTAAAGATCCTTTTATTTAATTTTACAATAGAAAAAATGCGTTTGGCTCATCATGTAAGGGTGTTGCGAGGGGTTTTTGCACAGTATCCAAGTGGTATGGTGTACCAACAAATTGCCTAGTAAAGTATGTATTTATTAATCTGTCAATCATTCAATAGATATGAAGGTTAGTACCAATGGGTAAATCAAGTTATCCTCATCCTTTGTTTCGCATAAATAGATTTATCTCGTAATCATGCAATAATCAATCGTATTTCATACAATAGCTAAAGTCTGTAATTAGATAATTAGACAATCATGCTTAGATAGTGATAGTACTTAATGATAAGTAAATGTATTTCTGTCAGACTAGTTCTAGAAGAAACCAATAAATAACTTTGACGAATATTTACATATGTAGACAGTCCATTAGCTGGTGAGTATGTCTTATTTTTTATATACTGGCGCTTTAATGTATGAAATATATATTCGTGTGTGTCAAGTCTCCGGTCGTCCGCCATTTTGCGCGTGGACTTGTAAGTTGTCAGGAAAGAAAGCGTCGGAAGACCAGATCTCCCGCATTACGGACAGCAAAGCTTGACAGCTATGTATATTACCGAGAAAAGTTTTCACCATTCACATTCAGATGCCTGTCGCCTGCAAAATGCCATGTGTCTGGACATAACTCTGTAATTAAAAATAGAGTACCGGCAAATATTTCAAGAGAGAAACCTCAAGTATAAGTAATATTTTCTTGTAAAGAAGTTTCCAGCACTGTAAAAACAGCTTATAAGTTAATTATCTTGGGTATAACTATTTCTCTTATATTGAGAAGATTTCTCTTACCATCTCTTATATTAAGAAATATCATCTTGCTAAGAAATTCAATTTTTACTGAAGAGAGTTTGTAAAAGATGGTTAAGTACTAATCAGTACCCTACATTATACTCCAGTTTAAACAATTTAGAACAAAGGACATGTTCTAGAATCAATTATTGTTATAGTTTGCTTAATTAAGAATTAGATAAATTACTAAATAATTTGGCTCTCATAATGATACCTCATAATTGCCTATTTATGAGAATTTGTTTATTAATTCAAAGCCAGAATCTATATTATCAAAGTCGTAATTTGTCAGTGTGTTTGTAATGCATAATGACTGTCTCGCAGCCTTCTAAAATATCATGTGACAGATATTCTTAGTGACAGAAATCTGAATAAGGAACAAATGGACTCTTTCTACTGTTGCTTCAAACTTTTTTGGTATGCGAAAACGTCTCTTTTGATATTTTTTGATTTTGAAGGTATAGTTGTCTATACAATCTCCTCGAAGAAACAAAAGATCAAAATTGTTATATAAAAATAAGGTTTTAGTATAAAAAAAACAGATTAGCATTTCATATCACGTTAACACAATAATGAAAAAATTATAAAAGTTTTTTACCAATCTGTTTTTGAAGCGAACTTTAATATCATGTGACAACATGATGACCAATTTATTTATTCAACGAAAAGCAGTAGTCATGCAAAAAGTGAAAGTAACTCATGGGCATGACAACATAATAAATTCATATCATACAAATACACAGAAAGATATATCCAGAGCTAGAAAGGGGATTTTGTGAAAAAGTTGCTCAAAGATCTGTGATAAAAACCATCAAACTATCACTTTTTTACTGCTTTGATTTAAAAAAAAATTAAGTGAGTAAAAAAATTAAACTGAAATTTTCTACTTTTCTTTCAAATTTTTGAAAATACCTTATATAATCTTTTTCTTCTTGACATTAATTGTTAATTAATATAATTTTACCATCTTCAGAATAAACAAGATGAATGCAAAAAATCTCGAGAGCAGAATAAAATGGCTTTTCGAATCATCTTTGCCAACCATCCAAAAATTAATTACGATCATCAAAATTGAAACTACCACAAATTATGTTGAAGAGTGCAATAAAATTCTCTCACAAGCTAATGAAGTGTTCCAAGAAGAGAGATGTTGTGAAAATTGTAACCATGTCTGTAATATTTGCAAGAATGTTGAATGTAAAAGAAATGCAGACTGTATGAAGTTGCCTTGCAGCAATTGCAATACGCGAAGCAGCAGTTGTTTCAATGAAGAATTGGTTTATGCCATCATTACTCTAACTAACTTTATTGAGCTGAAAAGTGACCAGCAACTCAATATGAATTGTGAATTGTTTATCAATCAAGGAAATTGTTTCAAAAATTTCCCCTATTGTAAGACTTGGTCACAACTCTGGCAGGAAATAAACAACGCTTTGAATGTCTTAAATCGTTTGTTGAAGAACAAGAAGGTAGTAGATGACGATTTTGTCGAAGACAGGAGAATGTGGCAAAGGATGGTATTCTCATTGAACGCCAATATTTTTCAATATATCTATTACACTTATAGCGGTAAGTACCATTTTTGATGAATATTTTTCCATCTCTTTGCAAAGAGCATCAATTTTTTGTTAACTTTGTTAACGGAATCTGCAATTAGTAAAATAAACTATGGAAACTATATAAGAGAGAACGTTGGATTTGTTTACCATAAGCCTTGTTTTGGGAGACTTTTATGAAGAAGGCCTATTGGGACTATTTTAGATATTTTCAAATCAATTTGTGTATATTCAAGCGCGTACCCAAAATTACAGGAGGAGTGTAAAAAGTAGTCAAAAAATCATGATCTTTTGTCATCAAGTAATAGATAATGACAATTAAAATACTTTTAGCTCTCCTCCTGTAATTTTGTCTACCCTCTGGGTACGCGCTTGTATATGCTTGTATATATATATATTTTTTTTGTTATTCATATATTCGTTGTCTAAAACAGTTCTTTAATTTTCCCTACCCGGGGCCAATTGCTTTCGTTACTAACATCCATCTAATTATTTGTTCAAAATGTCATATAATTCTGGATGAGCTTGATTAGGCCATAAACTTCTTTTTGATTTTTGCTTTTTCAGAAAACAAACGCGACGCTCACTGCGCCACTGGTGATTCAAAAATTGGTAAGTTCGGAGGATTGTGTTTTAGCATATCTAATGACAATTTTTACATAATCACGACATATAGATAACTCAATTGACATAGGACGTAAATGCATTTCCTTGAACTTATTTTATAAAGGAAAGTCACGACGGTCGTTGCCCAGTCAATAATGAAAAGGCTATTACCTCAAATGAGATTTTAACGCAAGCTGGACTGAGCACTTTAAATTATGTTTTCCTTTAATACATGTCAGAGTTGTCGTAATAATTTTTATACTATTCGAAAGCATTTAGCTATCTTCAGCTTCTTAACAATTAAAATTTTCACTTTAAAAAAAATAGTTCTTTGTCAAAATACAAAGAAAATTGCCCGGAAAAAGTCTTATTATCTTTATAATCAGGGCCGTGGCGAGACATTTTTCCAGGAGGGATGTAATTGTCAAATTTAGCCGACAAAATATTGAAAATTCATTTACAAGCATACCAAGCATTTTGAACTTTGATACCTCTAGATTGGCTAAAAACACATTCCCGACGACAAATTAGTGTTGATAAAACTCAATTTCTTACACGAAATCTAAGTTTTGAGCGTGGCCTACGT
>JAUBWS010030222.1:0-19781 GCA_032270445.1 Darlingtonia californica | reverse complement strand
AAACCGCAACAATAAGTTGAACAATGGAAAATCGCGTTGCCATGGGAGACGCCAGACTATTTCTCTTTCCGATTATGGTTAAACATTGAGAAGGGTTTTTCCAGAATGATTCATCACAGGATTATTATGACATTGACATAAGATATGCACATTAATGACAAGTATTTCGTGTTGTTAAGAGGGAATCATGAAGTACAAAAGTTTTAAGTAAACCCATTAAAATATAGATTACAGTAATGGTTTATTTTCTTGTGCTTGATCACAAATCAGTCTTCAAAGTAATAAACGGCTATTTCTTTAGCCATTGTGAGTTTCTGCTTTGATGTCCTCTGTTAGACGTTAACCGCATTTACAGAGAAAAATACACTCGAACAGTACATATAATACATATAAATATATTGTTTTGAATTAATTGATATTGAAGAATTCACCGATGTGACTTAGTAAGTATACATTTTACTTTGCCATCAGCTTGAGTTATGATTATAAGACATTTGAATTTTCCCTCTTGACATCTTTGTTTTTACAATTCATACTTTATGTATTCTTAGGCGACGTAAGTAGAACAGTGTCTGAAAGTGTTTGGTAAACCGTGCTTACATGACAATTTCAACTCATCCCGACCCGAAAAAATTGTGGGTCACTTTCTTTCTATTGTTTTCTATTGCTTTTCACAGAGTGCTTACATGAGTGCTTACATGAGAAAATACGACATTTTTACTACCGGTTGTAAATCTCAACTCGGTAGATAGCACCGAGTTGAAATAACTTTCAACCTGCTTTTAACTCGCCTTTACAGGGTGTCTGGAAAAAAACGGAACGCTAAAAGATTTTTAAAAACAATGACTTAATATATGCAAAGTGATTATGCATCGCAACATAAGTCATAGTGCAAGTTAAATCAATGTTTTTAAATAACTTTTAGCGTTCCGTTTTTTTCCAGACACCCTGTACATGTAAACACTTTAAGATTGTTCTACTAACACCGAATTGAGTTCACCTCACCTCGGGAGGGTTGAAACACTCATGTAAGCGTGGCCTAAGTTCTAAATTGCAGTATTACCGCGGCATGACCTTCTGGTGTATGTTTCTAAAGTCCGTTTTTTATTCATTGCGAGATGCATGATGCACAATTAAGAAGTTCAGGAAACTGTTTCTACTCAAGTGAGTAGATTGAGTAGATCATTTACGTAGGTCATTTGCTGCCTTCCACTTTTGCGTATACTATCTGCCGAGTATCAGAGGACAAGCTTACTTGGTTCCTCTTCTTGATGACGCACACAATGTCTGGCAAGTTTCATTCCATCTGAATTTTGGATGATACTTTTGGAAGCCCCTGATAAACTTGTTGTTACTTGTGTTCTTACCATCTTATGTTCAAAGCCATTCTCAACATCGGGTAGCAGCCATCGAGCTTCTGAAGGGTATTGGAAACGGTTCACGTTTCCGCCCCGTACGAAAATATAGATTTCATAGTTGTCGTGAAAGCTTTGCAAAAGTTGAAGTCTATTTGCGTACTTTTGATTCACCACCATCAGCAAACTCCGTAGTGGTCTTGCATCGATCAGTCGAGCAGTTCCATGACAACGGGCACACCTGAAGCTAGGGTCCACCACTAGCCGCCCCCGAATTTCAGAGCCTTTGTGATGAATCCAATGCGAGCAAAATGCCTGCACACCCCGCAGGGATACTTTCCAGAGTCCTTCATCGTCTCCATGCCGGTTCCACTGATCAAAATTTTGGTTTTTCCCATGTTGACTCGCAAGCCGTGTGTTTCCAGGTTCTTCTTCCACACTATCAGCTTCGCCTCCAACTGTTCCGGATCTTCATTCGCGATCATCAGGTCGTCAACATACATCATTTCCCAAGGACAGCCAGTCCTGAACTCGTGCGAGAGTGCCTCGAGAATGATTATGAATAGTAATGGACTCAACACAGACCCTTGATGCACACCGGCTTTCACATATATGCTGTTGCCGTAACCAACATTCACCCTGATTCTGGTTTGCGAGTTTTCATACATGACCATGATCACTTTGACAATCCATTTGTTCACACCAACCTTCCTCAGTGCCCACCAAAGAACTCTCCTTGGCACTCAGTCGAAGGCCTTTTCTAGATCGACAAAAGCAAAGTACATGGTTCTTCCCTTAGCCCGGTATTTCTCTTGGAGTTGTCGCAGGATAAAGATTGCATCAGCGGTTCCGCGTTCAGGGCGATAGCCGAACTGCATCGAATCAATATCCACAATGGCCCTGATCAGACGTTAAATGACCCTCTCCAGGCCATGTTCCATAAGCTTCAGTCCCCTGTAGTTGCCTCTCTCAAGAGCACTACCTTTTCCCTTGAACAAGCTGATCATGTAGCTGTATCCCAGTCACCAGGTATTAGCGACTCCTTCACAATGCGGTTGATCAACCTGCCAAGGTGCTGCGTTCCGGTCTGACCACATCCTTTGATCATCTCGCCAACGATACCCGAGGGCCCAGCAGCTTTTCCACTTTTCAGCTTCTTCATTGCCGCACCCACCATATCATTGCTTATGTGAACAACTGGCCCATGCACAGGCTCTGCAGCTGTCAGATCCTCCTTGTTCCATGAAAATTCAATGTTCGCAAGTCTTTCATAGTGCTGTTCCCATGCACGCATTTTGTCAGCGTCAGTAACACACATGTTACCAGCATCATCGAAAACGCATTTCTTTCCAACCACGTCCTGGTTCTCGTCTCTCATCTGCCTGGTAATGCGGAATATCTCGGTGCTGCTTGAGGTCACACGGGAAAAATCTTCGTCTTCTGCCGTCGTATTAGCCTGGTACACCATCCTCTTGGCCTCCTGCTTGAGACAATCTTGATCACAGCCTCTACTTCGCTGTTCCACCACCATGTTTTGTTCCGCCAATTATGCTTCTTGGACATCCCACAGACCTCTACCGCTGCATAATTCACACAGGCATTGTATGAGTCCCAGTGAGCATCTGGTGATTCATCATAGTTAACAAGTTAACAGGAAGTGCTGCTAGGTAGCTGGACATGACTTCGCTGCGCCTGAGCTTCCAAATTCGGCACTTGGGAGTGACCTTCCTTTTCGTGGAAGTAGGGGCTTCTATCCGCATGTCAGCAACTAGAAGCTTGTGCTGAGAGGCACACTCTTAACCAGCAATACATTTGATGTTCTTCACGAGTTTCCTCACCAGGTTGTAGTCGATCTGGCTCTTTGATGGCCCAAACATATATGTGATCAAATAGCTTTCGCGTTTTGCAAAACATGAGTTCGCTACCACCAATTCAACGGCAGTTGCAAATTCCAGTTTTCACTCTCCCTCAGCATTGCGCGACGAGAAACCAAATCCACCATGAATGCCCTCATAACCGTTCGCCGCCTCCCCAATGTGCCTATTGTAATCGCCACAGATGAACATGATTTTAAAGGCGGAATCGTGGATGTTACGGCAAGCAGCTCATCATAAAAAGCATCTTTTTCCGAGTCAGGGCGACCCACTTGCGGACATAATATATGGAGATAATTGAGATGATCGCATTCCCAAGATTCAGCCTCGCATGAATGATCCTATCAGATGGGCGCTCGATCTCGACGATTGAGGTCACCCATTTCTCGAATGTGAGAATGCCAACGCCACCAAGCCCTTTGTCATTGCCAGACCAGTGATACTTGTATTAAGCCGCCTTCCCTTGGAGTACTCTTGCGCTACCACCAACAGAACGAGTCTCCTACAAACAACACACATCTATCCTTTTCCTCCCCGTTGTCTCAACTACTTCCAGGGATTTCTTCTTCATTGTGCCCACATTTAGAGACGCAATACGAAAGTAGGGCAATCTTGATACCCCAGCAATAGAAGTGTTGCCTGTACTAGCTGGGCCGGGGGGCTCGGAGTCCCGTGCTACAGGCACATTCCTCCCCAGACTCGTTGATACATTATGCGACATTTCATTCAAATTTGTAGCAAGGTTTTTACGGCTGGATACCCTTCCTATCACCATCTCTGAGGTTTACAGCGCCCAGAGACCGACTGGGTTTAGAGTTTTCCTTCTCGTAAATTCACGTTTTCCGTCCCTCTGCATGATATTTTATCTAGGTGCTAAAGAATTTAAACCATCAAGCGGCTTTTTATAGGCGCCAAACACTCGCCTTTCACAAGAGCCCCAACTCTGCCTCAGCGAGTTACCAGTGGACACCACGTGGATGTGGGGGTTGGCTTGTGAGGGAGAAGCTAATGAGGTACGCTAGAAGTGCTTAATACTCTTTTAAAGTACGCCACACCTCACCATAGACCACCTAGCATATTTTCGTTTATTGTACGATTTCATCTAGGTCTTAATATTTCAGCATCTCCCCAGTGGAATACCATCTGATCCGGCTCTTTTCCATCTGTAGTGACATTTTTTCTTACTAATTTCTTCAAGGTTAAACTCGCTATCATCTATGTTTTTGGGTAGGTAAGAACTATAGCAACTACCACTGATAGTTGGCTCATTTCCAAGCAAGTAGCCAAAATGGAAATTCTCCGGGTAGTATTCCTTGCTTCGAGATTTTTCTGCCGGTGATCAGAATAATGAATTTCCACCTTCCATTGTGTCTGTTGTTTCCTTTCACCATTTTCGCAGATGCTATAAGGCGTTCGACTTCTTTCTCTTCTGTATTTTCGTATGCTTCGCTTAGTTTGGCTTTTGCTTCATTCAGTTCCAGCTTTCCAACTGATATTTTTGAGAAACAATTTTCAATTGCTCTCGCGCCATTATAACTTCTGGGACATCTGAGATTTCTTTTTTCTTGGACATTTACTTTTTTTTTAAAGTTGTCAGAATTAGCAACAATGAGATTTTAGTACTGTTTATGTCCTGCATTGAAAGAGCAGTGAAAAGGTTTTTCATAGTGACAGTGTACAGCTCTTGAAGGTCTTTGTTAGAGAGTGACGACAATTCAGAATTTTTTATCGAGCAGGGGTTTTTCTCATTCGCAGACTCACTTTCTACTCTCGTAGTTACTAGACAGTGATGACTTTCCATGGTGCTAAATGAAGAATAGGTTTTTGTATTTTTGAATGAGTTATTCCACCATTTATTGACCTGGATAACATCGATTTGTGACTTGGTTCCATTCATATCAGATTGGAAGGTCCATATGTTTTCAGGTCTTTTTGATATTCATTGTCAATAATACGTCTACTTTGTCATTATACAATAATAGCATACCATTTTTATTGGTTGTAGTATGATAGTAACGAAGACCGAGGTCGTTTCCTATATGTGCATTGAAGTCACAAAGTTCGATGATAAAATTGTGTTAGGGATAAAGTTGACAGTGTTTGTCAAATTATCGTAGTGCTCTTCTGCGTCATGATCTCCTTCTGTGGGTGAATAGTTCACAGCTACAGTTGTTTTTGGATTTCCAGAGAAGTTTGCAACAAGAATTCGTTTGTTTATAGGGTTGATTTCAACAAGTATGTCATCAACAGTTGAGGAAATAACTAAACCTACGCCTCCACATGCAGCTCAGTTTGTATTTCTTCAAGCAGACATTTTAGATCATGACGCCCCAAGTTTCTGAAAGAAAGAAACTGTGGGGCAGGTGACAATTTTAAATATGAAAATGAAAGAGAAGACTTTTGTTTTTCCAACAAACCTAGTTTGACCCTCTGAACTGCTTTAGTTTTAGGAGTTATTCAAGTTGAAAGTTTGGAAAGATTTTTTTTGTTTCTCTTCAGAGTGACAGGGTTAAATATTAAAATTGGCTGGTTTTTAAGCCGACTCACCCTCGAACTTTTATGGATCATTTTTTTTCAAAAATGTACCATTATCTTCGTTTAGAAAGGGTTAAAGAAGTTACATCAGTAGTTTGAATAATTAGTGCAAGGAATAAAAAACAGACCTTAATTCCCTATACTGTTAGCAGTTGTTGAGATTATTACTGTATTATAAAACGCCTCTTACCTTGGTCCACTATACATCAGATGACATTTGTTATCCTTACGTTTGTAAACACAGATCTTTTTACATAGACCGCACACTAACCTTTAGGAACATGTCCTGGTTTTGTAATAACTCGCTCAGAAAAAAATACTCAGAAAATATTTAAAAATTACCTTTGTTCGTGTGAGTAGGAAGTATGAAGCGTTAAGCCTATAAAGTTTATACAGTTGAAGAAAGTACACCAGCCCGAAAATAAGCTCTTGAGGCTTACTATTCTTAAGCCTTGAATGTGTTATTATAAAAAAACTTTTAGACTATAATTTTGCGATTGCACTTTTTTTGGTTTTCTGTTGACGTGTCAGATGTATGTACTTGGTGTACAGCAGTGTCGTTAGATTTCTTTATGATTTTGAAGAAAAAACAAACTTACTTGAAACTTTTTTATACTTTTCCTTATTGATAAATGTCTCTCATTTCTTCTTTTTTCTCTAACCATACATTTCATCAGTTTTTTAGCAATGAATCACACCATCTGCATTTCAATGCTGATAAAAAGATCGTTGGTCAAATATCTAGGATCTGATCTGAGCAAGCTGGTTCTTATAAATAGTATATATCAGGCAAACGAAATTAAATGAAATGCCGGGATTTTTTTTGTTTGCTCTATAAATAAGCAATTTTTCGATTGTCAAAAAACGAATGCAAATTCTCTAAACGTTTGTTTTAATTACGTATGTATGTATTATGTTTTTATATGCGTTGCTAGGTTGCTTCGGGAAAGGGGGTTTTTCCAGGCTGATTCATCACGTGATGACAATGAAAATGACCGTTGACTTATAATTGGATATGCGTAATGACATCATGAAGTACACAAGTTTTAAAATATTCCATTAAAATATAGATTAATGATTTGATTTATTATGGCTTTATTAATCTACTATAAAAGTCCATTAGAAGGATACCAACAACGATGAAAATGAAAAATGAAAATAACAAAATGAAGCAGCAAAAATGTTCATATTTTCATGATAGAAACCTGAATCTTTTGCGATTTTAAACATGAAAGATGTTTTTAAATATCTTTGTTCTAAACAAGGAATGTTCTAAAGCTATGCTAAAAAGGTGAGAAGTCATTATCACTATTTTTTGCTGTTTTTTGCCGTTATTTGATGAAAATTTCCTCTAAAGTTTTGGCCACAAATTTACATTGAAGAAAGAATTTTAGAGATTCTCATATTTGAAATCGCAAAAGATTCACTCAT
This sequence comes from Darlingtonia californica, assembly GCA_032270445.1. Taxonomy (NCBI): domain Eukaryota; kingdom Viridiplantae; phylum Streptophyta; class Magnoliopsida; order Ericales; family Sarraceniaceae; genus Darlingtonia; species Darlingtonia californica. The sequence goes on along the minus strand of JAUBWS010030222.1, from coordinate 12,586 downwards.
TTTTATATCATGAAAATATGAAACATTTTTCCTGCTTGAATAAAGACTCATTTTTTCATCTTCAATTTTTCACTTTCATTTCTTTTTTCTGAACATTTTCATTTATGTTGCTCTTACTATTCCATTCCGCAGTATCTTTCAAAAGCAAAAAAAAAAATTCATTTTTTTTCATTCGTTGTGAAAGTATAAGCTTTTTAAGTTTTAAAATTAAATTTTGAAATGGACTTTAGATTTGGATTTGCAGTTAAGGTCTATTTTGCACTGATTCATTAACGCAAATTGAAGAAGAAAAAAATTAACTTTTTAATTTCGAATGTAAACATTTTTTCGAAAATTATTCTTCAATGCTGAAGTTACATTTGTTTAAAGAATTAGTGCAATGAATAAAAAAAAAAACGACAGGTACAAACCGCATAATGCATAATGCATAAAACATATGGCATTAACAATCAAAACATCTCAGCAAATACAAATGCTAAAGACTTCAAATTTTGACCGACACTGTCATTTCAATATCAGTTGATCCGAAAAATTTCGGTTCTGCCACCTGTCGTAAAGTTACAAGATACATCAGATGACATTTGTTATCCTTGCATTTGTAAACACAGATCTTTTAAAATAGGCCGCACAATAACCGTTAGAAACATTTCCTGGTTTTGTAATAACTCGTTTTTCACCATCCCGAAAATAAATGCAAAATATAATTATCGAAATCTTTATCTATAAGATTAGAAAAATAATGATACAAGATCTATAAATCAAAATCTTCGTCATCTGATCTAGGTATTCGACTTCTTCTTCTTTGAATAGTCGGTTCTTCAGTTTCACTTTCTTCTTCAGATGTTTCCGGTGACGCTTCTTTCACATGTTGTTCACGTGGCACAGGCGTGTGTTCATCTATATGAGAATGGTATACTCTAGCTAAGGAAATATTTTAGGAAGAAATTTGAAACGATTGATTATTTGTTTAGAAAACAAAGTTAACTCAAACCGCTTTTTGACTTTGTTTTTAAAATCATGAAAGTTCAAAGACAATTTTGGCATTCTCGTAAATATTGGCTATTTTTGATTAACTTTGGATACTAAATCCTCAAATTCAATATGAAATTCGATAACACTATTAAAAAGTCTTCTTCATTGTTTTGAAAAAGCTAAATAACCCAAACCTTATCCTACTCTGTAAAGTGTTTCTGCCTTGTTTACCCCATACTGTCGTCCATCTTTTTCATTTCAATTCTAATAAGAGTGACGGCATCTTATTCCTTTGGGTCGTATAATAAAACTTTTTGCTAAGCCTTCTTGCTTTGATTACTTCGACTGGTTCTTGTATAATTTTTGTTGCAACGATTGTAATTCCAAAAAGATGCACTTTACTTACCTTTGGTTGTCACTAAGTTGTCTTCATCTTTCTTCGATTTTGTTCGTTCAGTTTTGTGGAGAGTGGTGGCGGCAAATTTATTATGGGACTCAGACTTCTTATCCTTCATTTTGTTACGTCCAATGTTTAGCAAAGCTGATGTTTTATCGCTTTTCTTTTGTTTTGCGATCCATTCCGGTGTCTAGTGGTAGTAAAATGTAGATGTGATAGAGTGGAACCGTTTTTAAATTGAGGCTCTTCTTGAAAACCTTTTCATGCTTCGTATGTCGTTACCGATATCTTTTTAAATTTTTTTACATTATCTTTGTTATTGGGACCACTTGAATATTGCTTTTATATAGGAGACGTCTATCAGTTACCTAGGTCTCCAGGGGTTCAGGCTTACAAGCGGTTAAGTTGGGAAATTTCGTCTGTATGGTTTGCAGTACACCTTTAAAAGTCAAACACAGGCCCAACAAGTAACATGCCAAAGAAACTGGCCATACAAACTTTGGTGAATTGTGAACACGGCGACCGAATATGAATATTTTAATTCTAAATTATTTTTCGACTCAATAGGCCCGTGTCGTACTTTTTCGCCTTATGTATATAACATCGGATAAGACAAGATTTTTACTCTAAAGAATTTCTTTCTGCTTTGTCATGGGTACATAGACGTGTTGTTAACCAAATAAGAAAGATTATTGAAAGCAATATTGTTTGAATTGAGATTAATGTACCCACGCTAGCACTAAATTATATACAACAATGATTAAAAAAGGGAATCTCTTTTATTTTCAAAAAGATCCGTAGAGCTTCTCAAGGTATTAGCGATGAAGCTCAATGCCTTTACCACACGGGTTCCTGTCCAAATTTAGTTAAATCACTTACGTCAGCATTCTTTTTTGATCGTTTGGCATTAAATTTTTCGTGCCAGATATCCATTTGCGATGAAGCTTTCATAACAAGCGCTCCGAGATTTGCTGCTTTTCCCTATAAATGAAATTAATTATTGTTTCTTGATCTTTAAATTCAAAATTATGAAATTTTTAAAAGATGACCCAAAAAGTTGAAAAATTAACCCACATATCTAAAGCTACAATTAATCACAATGACCTTGAAGGCGAATTTTATCCTCTTTAATTTTGGCATGAGACTTAAAAACTCCTTCAAAGTTCAAAAATGTGAGTTAAAAGATGAGAAAATATATTACTTACCCGGCTTTTGACCTGATTCAATCAATTACATAAAATATAAAGAGAAAAAATATAATATTAGAATATTTTGTCCAGAAATGACCAGCATTCAGTTCACCCTCCTTTGAGGTACTTCGTCCTTCCCAAACTTTTTAATTTTTTTCAATACCTTTTCTTCGATAATTCAAGGATTGCGAATTATGGTTTTTTTCAGGAATACCTTGCATACATGAATTCTACAGGCATTAATAGTTGCCGCATCAAATTCTTGCGGTAAATTTTTTTAGATCCTAGTTTTGATTTCTGAAAAAAAGTTGCAAAAAAAAATTTATCTTACCGAAGGGTCTATTTGTTAGCTATAGGTATAACTTCAGCTTGCACTTTATTACCAGTCATTGTTTGTTTTTTACGGCTGAAAATTTCCACAATATCACAAACTGAAGTCATTTCTAGCCTTGTTTTATTTTTTACTTTTATCATGTAACTTGTAAACCCAGAATGCGTATTTTGCAGACAGGATTTTTTATAAGAATTTGTTGTTTCTTAACAACAATTTAACATAATGACGTCACCGTGACGTCACGTAAAATGTTTTTCCTACCAAACGTTTCCTTTCATTATCAACTACTACCTTGTAAAATTTTATGCATGCAGCTATAACATTTCGTCAGATCCGGAGGGGGGTCGAAAGAGCTCCCTTCCCCATCATTCTTTCAAGGCTCAAAAAAGCCCATGTCAGACATCGTTATGATCAAGTAATTATTTCTCCCGTGATTGCCAATTCGTGTTTTGCAGTTATAATCGCAGATACAGATGTCGCAAAATATAATTTATATCCGCAAATTCTGCTCGTTTAGTTATTTATTTGTAGAAAGGTCTAATTTGAACGAGAAAATGAGCGTTGATGATTTTATCATTTTTCATGCCAGCTCAGACTTTTCAAGATTTTAAGCAAGGATACAATTTTCTTGATTTATGTGAAGTGTGGCTTATGTTTTCAATTTTGACTTTAACTGTTTGTCATATGTTTTAGCTTGTAACTATGAAATCAATCTATTATAATATGTACTGACAATCATTGATGATTTTCATAAAGGTGTGCCTTAGTATGACAAATGGTTTGTGAATTATATCATAAGTGAGATATTTTAATTTCATCAAATATGGATAACATCAGGAGTGTTCTATTTTTAGTTGGCTCCATTTGTATTTGTTGTGGTACAACAAGTGATGACTTAATGAAATAGAACTTCGTAAATTTCAAATGACGAAGCTTGAAAGTGCTTTGTGGAAACTTGAAAGTTGACACGAGGGAAAAAATTGTGAATTCAAGAAATAAATTGAAAAGCTTAAAAAAAACGGAAAATTCACTAATTCAATTTGAAAATTTCTCAGTCTCCACCAACCACTATCGCTTAGAATGTGACCTAATGAAATTTTGGAACTTTGAAAGCAATTCAATTATTTTGACATTGAACTTCTATAGTACATTAATCTCGAAAAGTTTCGGCGCTACAAACTTTCGGTTGTAGGATTTGCCCGAAATTTTGCTTTTGGCCGAAAGTTAACCACGCCGGAAATTAGTTTTTTTTTCTAATTTGCAGTATACCCCTATTCCGGTCAGGCGATTTGATGGACGTTAAATGGTTAAGGGGGGTAAAACTTACCCCCCTTGGTTTTTTTTTGATTGAGTAGAGTTATCAAGCTAGTTCTTGGTACAGAATATCCTTATTATGTCTAGTTTTAAAAAATCGATCTACCATTTCTACCATCTTGATGACGTCACATTTATGACGTAATGTTGGAAAAAATACTATTTAATGTCATAATTGCAAAGAACCTATATTATTTCAAAAATAGAAATGAATCGCTATGGCCCATGCCTGTTTTTCCGCCATTTTGATGACGTCATACTTTTATTACAAACACAAAATGCGTCAATCACTGATGACAAAACTGTCATAATTATTGACTAGTTAAGATAATTTACTGAAATTTTCAGAAAACATGTAAAATTAAATTATTTCACTGTAAAATTCAGCCAAGATCATACATTGTCTAAATTTTTCAAAAAATAAAATTTTCTCCAGGGGGGCAGCTTTTACCCCCCCCCTCCCTTTAACCGGAATAGGGATACCTTGTCGCGAAAAATAATCGGGTAAAAATTGAGTCACTTTTAAAGGTGCCCCCACCTGGGGGGGGGGGGCAATTATAATATAGTGAAGGAGGCCCTTAGTAACTTCTACAGCAAACCGGTTGACCACTCTTTCCAAAAATGACTTGTTTAAGGCTTTTTTGGAGGAATTTCTGCTCCAGTTTGTTATTTTTTCTTCCCCGGTACTTATTTTCTACTTTGATATTTCCCCTTTATGTTCGTGAAAATTTAGTTTTTAAAATAAATATTTTTGTCCGAAATATTTAACCAAAATGTTGACTGAAACTTTTTTTGCCGAAATATTTTCCGCCAAAACATTTCGTGATTAATGTATACGAATTTTGTTTTCGCCAGACAACTCATTTCAAGTATTACGATTTTAGTTTATCGGGTTTTAAAGTGTAAGCATTGATATCTCTAATTAAGGTCTTGTTTTTCAATCAATTTTGTCTTGACAGCAAAATTCTCATGCATCATATCGTTTACATTCTGTATAACGTAAAATTCTAAGCTATCTCGACTTTATACTTGAACGGAAACGACCCTTACCATATGCCAAAATTAATCTTGGGAAAGACGTGATAATACTATAAATTCCAAAGCTAAAGTGTTAACATTTTAAGTTGTCTAGGATTGTTTCTCCGATTTCTTTCAATTTTGCACTTTTTTGCATGAAAATTTCGCGGCATCAGAATTTAGCGGTGTCGCGGCCGCTAACAAAAGACCCGAAATTAAAATGCCGTGAAATGCACCATTTTTGCTAGACTGCGTAATAAAAAGTGCTTAAAAAAATTGTTATATTGCTCAAAGATATTATTCAGAGGAAACGTCGTTTTGTGCCAGCTTTTACAAGAAGAAATTTTCAGCTCAGCTACAAAAATAAGATTATATACAGCATTTCGATCGGACCGCGAAGTTAAAATGTCGCAAAATTTTGATGCAATATTATATTTGAAAAATACCTAACCATTGTCTATTCTTTTGAAGCAAAGTGTTTTTATACACTCATCTGAAAATGGAAAACAATTGAGCTTGCAATGCAATAGAGGCATCGAAGGATTGGAAACCAGAAAATGTTAGTGAATATAAAAATTTGACTGTCACCTTTTGTGGAGGGATAAAATCTTTAGGTAAGACTGGATCTCTTCCCTCGTTGATGGAATTCTTTTTCTCTTCTTCTGCTTTTGTGTATTTACTTTTATGAAAATTGTGTTCTTTCTCCGCTTGTGCTAATTTGGACTCGATATCCTGATCAAGATTGTGAAAATTTGTACGGAATTAGAATGGTTAAAGTTTCAACCTTTAATAAAGTTATATATTAAGTTAAGATTTATTCCAGGGCAATACTAGTTGCCAACAAGAAATAATAACAACGTAGCAATTGTGTTTTCGATTAAAGTATATTGATTTTGCTTTTTTTACGTGAATTATTAACGGTGAAAGCACAACATGATACAGTAGGCTTAGAAAATTTTCATCTCTGTTGTACCTACCCTTTTTTGTTTCATGATAACAGCAAGTCTATCGTTAGATGATTTTATTTTGATGTTGAGCGATCGCAAATAAAGCTCGTAATCTTCCATAGGACTTCGCTTGTCTTCCACAGCAGGATGAGGTCTTTTACGGCCATATTTTTTTTCAGCATATTTAAACATTCCCTCCAAAATTTGCAACTGAATTTTTTCTTTGAAAAAATGTTTGTTTTAAAGCATTAGATATTTGAGAAAACCACTTTCAGATTCCTTAGAAAATTACAACGTTTTCCGAGAATTAATTTTTGTGATTCTTCTAAGAGGAAAATGCCAATGAAGTTCTTAACATTTTATTTTATTTTTTGCAAACTGCATAAATATTGAGATTCTTAATATTTATTGCGGGAACTAATTTTATTGGCAATAACCAAAACTCGCAAAAACAATTATTTATCAAAAGATAGGATATATTCTACAATCAAGTACAATGTATATTTAAGGGACTGATGAGATAATACTTTACATACTCTTTTGAGCATCAGCTAATGCAGAGATTGTCATTCCAACGTGTCCAATATCCATATCAATACTTGATTGTCTCGCTAAAAATAAATAAAGATATTAATAAGTTTTTATAAAATGACTAACATTGTCTAGTTTGCATATTTAAATCTTTCCGAAAAGTAGATGTCTCTATTAATGTTGATTAGGTGTGGGGATTATAAACGTTAGGTTATTAGGTTATGAAGCATCAAATATAGGCCTACCATCGCGTTCTTTAATCACAACATATAATTCAAAATAACTTACACGCAGTATCGTTTGAAGATGAAATACTGTCCTAAAACATGTAAAAGAAAAAAAAACTTAATAAATTTACGGATTTATGACAGAACCTTTTGATGATTTATTGGGATTGAATTTTGCGGGGGTTTCATTTTCGCGGATGGCTTTATCCGCAAAATCTAAGTATTTCGCAGAAATTTAATTTTGTGGATAGCATACTTTCAAATTTTTCACGGATGTGAATACACAGGATCTTTTGATGAAATTACGCAGATAATTTTTTGTCTAATTTTTCTGTCTTTCTATCCTGTCATGTGGAGCCTTGGCCGAGTGGTTAAGGCACTCGTCACCTGAACGGGTGTTTCGTCTCCAAATCCCTTGCAAGGCTTTCGGTAGTAAATTGCATCAATCAATGTTAATTCTGCATGGCACCCTGAAGTGTTTCCAGGAATGCAGGACATTCATTGATAGCAGTTCATGAAGAAATGAAGAGGCTATCCTGGGTATATAATCAGATAATATCTTATCGCTATTATTTACTGAATTCGTATATGAACCATTAAGAATAAAGCAGCCACAAGCGGCCGCAAAAAGTCGATATTCCAAAAAAAAGTGTTCTGTGATGCAACCCATTGCAAGGAAGGTGGTAATGCACGCGGCCATATCAGAAGTGTCCGGTGATGCTCGTCCTCCTCTCATAAATCAGGAAAAAGTTGTTTTGTATCAGCCTAAGTCTCTCACAAATAATCTCACACATCAGGAAGAAGTTGTTTTGTATCAGCCTAAGTGGAAGTTTAAGCAATAAAACAGTTCAAATTTTGAGTTGACCATAATCTCATGATATTATAATATACAGTAAAATCCCGATAACTCGGACTCTCCATAACTCGAACTTTTATTCACTCGAATCATTTGATCAATCCCTTGACGCAGTACCTCTTATTAAAAGTCCCTCGATAACTCGAACATTCGCTAAGTTGAACAGTTTTCCGTGGTCCCTGGGAGGTTCCAGTTATCGAGAGTGTACTGTATATCATTATTAATTCATCAATTTTGTGTGCATTAAAATTTTGTGTGGGTATGCTTCAAAATAAGTTTATTTCTCACAAGCTGAAAAAATTTCATTTTGAATCAAGACATTAGTTATGCTAAAATAGCTTCTTTGCGCTTGCATGCCAAGAATTCTTCGAGATTATTTTATTATTTTGGTAAATCACACTTGACTGGAAAACTTCGGACAACACTGCACAATTTAGGATGCTGGAGGTTTCTAACCTGTTAATCAGATGTTATGTTTCCAACCGGCACATTCCAAATGCTCTAAAGATCGCAGGAAAAAAAAAAGTCGAAGGAAAATAACTGTACCACTTTATGATTTATCCAAAAATTCTTCGGATGTACCGCAATGCCAAAACCGCTATTTGTGATATTACAGCTTATCATAGACTTCAACACAAAAACAAACTATATTTTTCCATAACCATGATATTGTAGATCCAGCCTTTTTCAAAAATGCTCTTGCATGAAAACGTCGCTGTGTTATTATGTTTCTCAGATAGTTTTTCTTCGCCTATGCCTTTAGAGGGCAATGGCACCAAGCAAAAGAGAACCAAGCCTGAATATCAAGTTAGAGGTGTCTGGTGTAGTCTGTTGTCAAGTAGTTTATTTTGATGCAACATGTTTGCTTTTATCCAGTGTAAAAGTGCCTATAGAAGACGCTGGAAAACATCAAGTGTGATCCGTCGTAATGGCTGAATTTTTATACGCTGAAAAAGAACACCAGATATGCCAGTCTTGATTAGTGCGTTTCACTGTGCATGCTACGCCAAAGATCTTGGCATGGCTGGAGCGAAGATGTCAAACTAATATCTCGACTCAATCAAAATAAAAACTAATGAACAAATTCCTACACTAGCTGGCACAAGTCCCATTATGTGAAATTTTCCACCTTTGGTGTGGAGTTTACATGTATTGGCGCTGTCGCGCAGACAATGGCGTTTTTGCAGGGTCCTGTGAAATATGGTTGGGTATTTTCATGGCAGTTAGGTGATCGAAGATTATAGATTATATATACATGAGAATTGATACAAAATCAGCAAGCCATTTCATGAAAATTCAGTCACTAAAATATAAACTAGATTATACCACAAACTTATGACTGTAGCTAAGATCATGTTCAAATATACTCACTTAAACTAAAATCACGTAAATCAATAAGTATAGTCGTTCACTTCTGAAATCATGTTACCAGTTACATGCAGCATCACTAAGTACGCCGCCATTTTGATGTTGTTTCAGCGAGATAAATAATAGATAGATATAATACGCGAAAACGCACTAGCCTGAATGAGATCCACAGCGCATAGTTAATTATTGTAGAAAAACGGCGACGGATCCAAGCTCTATTGGAGCTGAAAAAGAACTAAGAATTCGGAAACCAGAGAAGTCATTGATGTAAAACATTGTCGACTTCAATAATCTTATGGGGTTAAATTACGTTAACCTTTAAGAACGAACCCCCTATATATAAGGGAGAAAGTCCTTCAAATAACGTTATGCCTTTGCATGCCCATATCTGGTCTCCCATCCACATGCAACGCTTTGTAAATAACATATATTTGAATCGCATGCAAACAAATACTATCTATCTATCTCCTAAACGACTCCAAATCATATGATCCAAACCTGTTTTTTTTAAGTAGAAAAGTAGAAAAAGCTTGTATGTTTTGGTTGCTCGGTAGTCCAGAAATTGAGTTCGAAAGTCTCAAAAGTGTTATAAATTTCTGAAAAGATTTTGAACATTTTGTGAAAATGGTCAGCGCACCACAAAGGTTAAAATAAAAATATATTAAGTACGTACTGGTGTTTATTGTATCCAACATGATCAGGTATTTTTAAACAATTTTCGCAGGGATTTAACTTCATGGATGACTGCAATAGAAATCTTTTGTAGATATGAAGGACTGTTATCAGAATAAAAATGATTGTTTGTGCTGATAATGACTGGTCAGTTGTCAGAACTTCTTTAACAAATAACCAACCTCGTTCCCATTGCTTTTTTATTGCGTTTTTATGTTTAGCTAGCGTCAAAGAAGGCCCAGGGCCTTTTCTTCATGGATATATTTCAATTACAAATTTCTTTAAAAAATGCTGAGTCAGCAAAAATTTGTAACTTTCAAGATGAAATAAATCAAAAACGGCTAATGGAAACCTATAAGCCATACCATTTTTTGAGTTTCATGGGCTGAAAGTTTTTGGTTGGAAAATTTTCGGTTTTAAAATGCTCATAAAAGTCAAAATTTGGCAAATGTATCGACTGGATTCATCAGAATATTTTAATTCACAAAGGAGGCTATTGACAAATAACAAATCATTGACAAAGTAAATTCATTGACAAATTCATTGACAAATTCACAACCCCCTTAAAAGACTCATATTAGGGCAATGTCACCGCCCAAGATCAGCCTCCTCCGATTTTTTTATTCATCAATGATGTGCCTAACCACCTGAGTTAATGAGAATTTCTTCCTTTCAAGGTGGTACCTACCTCAAAATATGCCTGGTTTATCACATCCTCGGCATATCAAAAAGACAAAAGAAACTCTGCGGACGAGCTTGCAAAAGAAGGTTTTAGATGCTTTCATTTACTGTAGATTTTTTATCTTGATTTTACAAATTTATCTGCTTAGAAAGTATTCTATAAAACCACATAGTCTTCTTTTGTCCTTATCTATTACCGCATAATTGACCATCGACCAGATTTCATATACGATTGTCGAATTTTTGGCGGATGTGGAAGATTGTTAGGTTTGGCGGGAATTAATTTGGGTGAGTGGGGAAAAAAGAACATGAACACTATTGGTTTTCCATATTTACGATGATTCATTTATCAATGAAATGTACTTTCGTTTGTAAAATACAAACTGGTCAGGTGAAAAGTTTTACCATAAGTCCATTTAATTTTTGTCTTCTTTTCTTTTCTAGTGCCACCTCATGTAAAAAGTATACTAGTTTCCAAGTTTTGTTGGATGTGAAATCTCAGTCTAGCTTTCCCCCCTTCTTTCCTTAGAAAAGAAAAACGCGTGTGTGACAATAAATGCAAACAGTTTGACCAAAGTAAAGTTACTGTTATATAACACTCAAAATTATTTCACAAGTTTCAAACATGAAACTTTATACAATATGTGGATTATCGTTATAAAATAACCATTATCATATGTGTATAAGAAAGTACGAAAGTAGTATAAGTGAGTTCTAATAAGGTTCCCAAACCCTTGTTAGTAAAGAAGAAATCAAAGGTTTTAATGAACGGTGGATTTAGTATTATGGACGATCTCGATGTATGACCATCTTAACTTCGCTTCGGGCCCTTTTAAATGGTTGATAAGTGAGAAATCAAAGGTTTTATCGAAAGAAAACATTTTGTGGATTTCAGTATTGTGGATGAACCCGGTAAAACAAGAGAGACCTTATTTTTCTAAAACACCGAGAGAGGAGCAATTGTTTCCAGTTGTTGTTATTCCCACGACTCGATGGTTCTAGGGGGGTGGAACAAATCAAAAGTATCTGTTTCTCAGTTTTTACCTAACATCTAACATGTAATTAAAATATTTTACAGAAGTTGAAATTGAAAGGAAATGTTAAATTTTATCAAATTAAGTTTCAAACTTTAAGTCTGTTCTTGAGCCGTTGTATCCATCGCTTGCACTTTTTAGTACCGCTCTTTCTAACTTCATTATTATTAATTAAAGCGTTTATCTCACACAATTTGCTAAGTTTTTACGTTGTTAGTACATAACCATTCTGTAAACAAAGATCTAGAGCTTTCTAAAATCAAGCTAAACTAATATCCCAATCTTTGAATAAATTTGATTTTTCAGCTTACTTATCGTATCGCTCTTGAAGAATCGGTAATGCCACCACCAATTCACCTGTTTATCTTTTATATATCACAAGTTTAGCAAAACAATGATAATTTTTCTTGCATTTTTGACGACGTTTTTCGACCAGGTGATCGGTATTCGTCGAGTGAATGTTGTTTTTTGACGCTGAAATGTCGTTTCTTTTCGATTTGAGGCATCGGTTTCTCAACATCTTCATTTTCAATTGATTGTTTTTTCTTCTCTGTTTCACGTTCGCTATTTTGAACTTCTTGAATTTCATTTTCGTCATATATGTCTTCGGATATTGATGTCGTTTCACTGCTTTCGCCCCCATTTTCGTATATTTCGTCATTTCCTTCGTCTTTTATTTCGTCGATTTCGTCATCATTTCCCGTTTCGTTTTCCAAATTTTCGTCAAAAACATCAACGGAGGATGAGCTGCTCAAACTGCTTTGGCGTTTTAGTTCCGATGATGTTTCGTCCTGATCGTAACTCAACCGTGTTTGCCCTTTGAGAATACCATTTACGGAATACTTTACAAGATAAGAACATCTTCTGGAAGTTGATGAAAATTCATTCACAGAATCACCATCTTCACTTTGGATTGATTCTTCGTCGAGTGACTGAGCAGTTGTCGCCGTTTCGTCAATGCTTTTCATAAAAGTTCCAAAATATGTGCCAGACGATAGGTTACGACGTTTTTCTGATGCCGTAACTGGCTTTTCTTCACGAAACGT
>JAUBWS010030111.1:0-19787 GCA_032270445.1 Darlingtonia californica | reverse complement strand
TATCAAGATACAACTTATGTCTAAATTTCATTACAAACAAATTAAGGCAACAAAAGTTATGACGAAAAAACTGATTCCCCCTTAAGAAAGTAGACTTTATTTTATATCTCTAGATAAATATTCTCATTTTTCATAAAAGCGTCACATATCGTCTGAAAGATACGCTTTACATTGGTACAAAAGTTGCAGGCACACACTGTATAATGCAAAATTTTTACCTCTTTTGATGGATCACACTGAATGTATTTTTCCGTATTCAAATGCAATAACTTGAGACAAAATTGCATAAAATTTGGTTATAATTGTGTAAAGTGTAATTTGCACCTTACCAAAAAATATGAATAATTCCAGAGCTGTCTTTACATTTCCATCGTCCTTACAAAAAAACTTACATAGAACGTTGAAGCCTGTTTCATTTTTTTATTTAAAACGTGGCCTTTTTAGAAAACAAAGAGACAGAAATAGATTTTTAAAGCAAGATACCGACATCAAAAATCTCATGAATATGATTTAACGATTGATACGTGATTGAGTTTGTTTATTTCCACAGAGGTAAATAAATAAGCCTGGCTTCCCAGCGGGTTTCGAGCTATGTAGATTTTATCACGTCAATTAGAAAATGGTGTAGCAGTGCTATTGGCCTCATGCAATTTAAACATATGTTGTGATGTAATTGCCTTCTGTGATTGATAGAGCTAAATATATTGGAAGAGAATTTTAACGATCACAGTCTCATAATTTAGAATTGAAACAAAAGTCATATTATAATATCATAAGAACCAAACCATATTTGGTTCATTTTAAGAGAAAAACCTCAAGGTAGAAAATTTCATTTTTTAATCCTTTAAGATCGAAGAGTCCATGTTTGGAATTTTTCAATAAAACAACTATTTTTCACGCTGTAATGGAAGTGTTTATCATACAGTTTATTTTGCGTTTGAGGAGCGTTAAAGTTTTCTGCAATAACATACCTTAAATTTATTTGAATAATCGAGGCAATTATCTCTAGATGAATATTCTTTTGGAAAATGTTATTTTACCATTTTCTTTAAATCGAGCATATAATTCTTTTATTTGTTACACAGTGGCATATATAATAAAATGTTTCATTTTGGACATATGACTTATAGTATAAGTGTATCTGGTGTAATTCACAATTTCACCCGACCGACCTCCAAGGGAAAAAGAAAAATTCCTCGACTTATAGAAAGTTCGAGTTATTAAGGGGCTTTCAATAAGGAGCACTGCGTCAAGGGACCAATCAAATTAGCTCGAGTAAATGAAAGTTCGAGTTATCAAGGAATCTACTGTAATTTGCATTTTTGATATAATTTGTTAACCCAAAAAGAAAAGTGAGAGTTGGATAGGCCATTTTTCCTAAAGAATGCCTTGGAAAATGATCCATAATTCCTACTTCAAAATCATTTGAAAGCAAACAGATTGGAACAAAAATCTTCTTTGTGGAAGCCTCTTTATTAGACGCATCTTTGGCAATTGTTTCGAATGAGTTTGACCAATGAACGTCCTTCTATAACGTAACATCTTTTTAGAATGTACCTGATAGTGGTCTCCACGCCAGAGTGTTTGCAAACATAGTGGTTCCAATGTGTATCCAATGCAATGGTGTATGCTACTGGCGAACCTTTGTTGAGAACAGGTACACAGAATGAATCACCACTGAGGGCACTCATAGCTGAAGTGAATCTGCCAATAACAGTAACCTGATCTGATGGTAGAATTCGTCCGGTAAAGTATAGGATACCATTATTCGGTTTTGTCAAATGCTCATATTTCTTTGGTTGAGCAAATTGATGGACTTCACGGGTTCCAACTTTGTAGAAATACGTTTCGGATGCCTTGATTTCATCATCTGTGAGTGGCGAATGAGGATCTATTGAAAACTTGATGTGTCTGATGTGGTGCAGAACTTTGCGAGTCCAACGAATAACAAGTGCTATTATTTGTACAACGTTGGTGAATGAATATCGGTTTGGATCTATTAAGTAATCAGAAAAGACATAATGATCTTTGACTTCACTGTTGACCTTTGAAAAGTGTGCTTCAACTTCTTTTTTGATTTCAGTGGTGTCGGAATCATTGAGCTTGATTTCATCAGGTGTTAACATTGGAAATTCAGTATGATGAAGATACATCCAAGGGTAACCATTGATCCATGCAGAATCATGATTGACTTCATTTATGGATACACCTCTTCTTGTACCAATGTCGCTACCATGTTGTTTGATTGAATGAAAAACCATTGACTGATTGTGGTGAATCTTTGGATTTTAATCACTCTATTCCTCACCCAATGTTTCAAAGGTTTTTGGTCATTTGTGATCCAGAAGAGACTGATTTGACTATCAGTAAATTTGATTGAACTCTTGTGATATGATTTGAAGGATCGTCGAACAAATTCTCCAGTATCCGTGTTGAGTAGCGAGGCATATAGTTCAGTTCTGGGTGACGTCATTCCCTTTGGAAGAATTCTTGATCTTGACAGGACCAATTGACACGAGTAATTGCTATTCTTTCTTTCGAATCTTGCGTAGATACAGGTGCATACCATAGATTGGCTTGCATCTCCAAAATCAAGGATCTGAGCGTACAAGTTAGTTGTATCTTCAGGAATGATGGCTTGATTGAAACGTAGATTGCCAATCTCCTTCCTCATTTTGAAATGAGATTCCCATATTGATCTGAGTTCGTCTGGTATTTTTTCATCCAATTCAGCTTCCTGTGAAGAATTTCTTCCAAATCCATTTTCATTGATGCAACAATAGGTGTGACTTTTCCTGTCAAGTCAAAGATTTCTGCAACTTTGGCACAACAATGTCGCCTTGTGCGTTTCGAAGGAATGATGTTCACTGTGTTTGTGGGCTTCTTTCTACGACGTTTCTTTGCGAAGTTGAAGTCAATCTCCAATGTTGAGCGCAAGTGTGTCTTCATTCCTGCAACATAAATCGTCTCACCATCATCAGTCAGCTTTTCGAGTGGGGCCTTACCAGAAAATGATACACCTTTCAGATGGAATCCTCCTTTGTTTAAGATAACTTTAAGATCATCTGCCAGTTTGTGTGCTTTTTCGACGTTTTCTTCCCCAGTGGTGCAATCATCAACATACACGTCGTGCTGAATGACGTAATTTGCTGCAGGGTGTTCTTTTTTAGACAGTGCAGCAACTTTTCGGCGCTCAAATTCGGCTTGGTTGCCACTTGAACGAACACCGTATATGAGGGTTTTGACGATCTTTTCTTTTGATATTTTGGATGGGTCAAGATCAGGTTCCCATATGTATCTTTGAAAATACCAATTCGATTCGTTGAGTTTTATTGTATTATACATTTTCCTGATATCTGTATGTATTCAAATCTTTTGGGTGAACCATCTGATGACAATCTCTTGTAATTTGTTGAGGTTTTTGCGACCTTTGGCAAGTAGGTCGTTTAAACTGTACCAAGATGATGTTGGCTGTGACGCATCGAATACCACGCAGCACGGAGTGCAGACAGAATTTACCTTCAATACTGCGCGCCATGGAATGTAGTATTGGACTGAATGATTTCGAAGGTAATTTTGTGTATCTTCAGGAAGGTTGCTGGGATAGTCGACTTATCCAAGTTGGTAAAGCTTTCTCTCTGATTCAATCACGTCTTCTTTGTCCTTTGCGTTTGCTTGAACATTCAATTGTCGTAGTTGTTGATTGTATACCTTCATTGCTTTATGTTTGTTGTTGGCAAGTCGTTTTGGATCTGCATTAAAGGGAAGTGATTCAACTTATTCTTTCAGGCTGATAGATTGATATTCGTCATGGTGTTTGCATTCTTTGCATGCTCTGCAAGTAAGACACCGATAGATTATTTCACAACCAGTTGATTCAACTTGCTCGAATAAACGTTGCTGTGTTGTGAGGTTGATTTCAAATTGACGAATTGTTAGTGTGATATCCAATGAGTGGTACATCAGTTGATTGATACTGTTCTGCTGTGTTGATGACGAATGCGGAAGAGCTTGGTGAATTGAAAAAAACATTTTGGATTTCGGAAAAGATCTTGTGCGGACCTCCCACAACTCCTCTTCTACCATCTGAATTGTTGGATGATGATTCATAAAGTGATAGTCCAGCTTGAAGCTGATGGGTGATAGCTAAGGTATTTGACTAGAATCATCAGGTGGACTTCGCCTCCAACTGCAGATGGAAGTTTTGGTAGTTGCATTGTTCCACCACTTGATTGATAATCGTGAAGAATTTCCTTTTCGACTTCTATCAACGGATAGAAGGGAAATTTGATGTAATCCTGTCAAGACAGATTCCAGATAAGGTGACTTAATTTCTTCCCATTATAGAGTGGTAGCGTTACATTGTAGCTGCCTTTTAGTGTCGTGATAGAATTACCAACGCCTTCAAGGTTGACTGGTTCGTCACTAAATTTCAATGCAGATGGTTTAAGAATACTGACAGCTTTTGTTGATATTATGAAATCGCTACATTCATTATCGTAGAAGATGTTTAATCTGTTGCCATTGGCAGTGATTGTTTGAAAAAGATAACACCTCTGTGGTTGATCGAGTCTTCAGGTGAAGATGATGCTTTTGAGGTGTATGAATGGATGTAGAAGACAAGTTTGATCTGTTTCGAGAAGTCAGGTATGTTTGAACTTTTTATACATCGTGATTTGAATTTGTTGAGGACTTCTTGATTGTCTTGATCTTCCTTGTGTTCCTCACATAGAAGCACTTGTTTTTTTACATGATATCTTTGATGACTTGGGTGTGGACAGATGGAATTGTGTTGACACTACCCATTGAAGTGTTTTCCATAAGAAGCATCGGCACCAGGTAGCAAACATTGGATGCAGAATCCTTTTTCCTTTAGTGATGTAAGTCGAGCTGCTGGTGTCGTCTCAACGAAGTTCTTGCAGGTGTAATACTGTATTTTTGCCTCACCAGGACCATTGGATACAACATGCTCATCTGAACTTGGTGACTCGCCACACAATTGACATTGTGGCTCTTGTTGATTGCTGTCAAATGAATCAGGTCTTTAATGACTGATTCCTTAAGAATTGCTGGGTTGGCTCGACTTCTCGGTGCGAGGACCATGAATCGTTGATTTCTGATGGATGAGTTTTTCTTCTTTCTCAAGAAAAATTAGCAACCTCACCCAAGTTTCTTTCTCTGTTGGTTCATCATCTGAGATACTGGATAAGAATCTGGTCAATATTCCAACTCTTAGTTGTTGGTAGATCTATTGTAAAGCGTTGCCATAATACTAGTTGTTCTTGATGTTGTGTTGTTCTGCAAGTTGCATGACTTCACGTATGATATTAGTAAACTTGCTGATTGCGTAAACAAGTTTTTCAGGATTTCGAGATTTGATGATGTCTTACTTTGATAATGTTTGTAACTTCCTGGATAGCATTGTTTTTGTGTCTCCATATTGAATTATTTTATCCTTATTCTGGCTTTTAGAATTTGATAAAATTATATTTTTCGGATTGGCTTTTATCCTCTTCTCCAAATGCCTTCTTGAGTCTCGCCCACATATCGTCGACGTTGTTGAGTGACTTAACCAACGTCAGAGCAGATTCTCCAAGATAATTGTTCATCAGGAGGTCAGGTATATAACATCTTGGAGTCGTTTTCAGATGAAGTTTCTCGAAATTTTGATGAAACGTGTAGAAATCACAAGAAGATTCATACCCATTAAAACGGTCCAGCTTGATATTGATATGTTTGTTGCTCTGGTCTTTATTCAGTTCCTGTTGAGTATATTCTTCATTCACCGAAGCAATAAAGTTAATTTTTGAAGAGTTCAGTTTTCATATCTTTGACCGATGGTACAGACAGTATTTAGATTTTCATCATTGGTGGTAGGAAATTGCAAAAGCTTTTCGTACTTTTATGATATCTTCTCAAGTTTGTCTGTCACTTTTGGGGCCTCTTTCTTGATTTGAGCTAGTTGGATGTCATCAACTTCATTGAGGTCTTGGGTAATGAAAGTTTCAATTTCTTCGAGGTTTTGGTTGATGTTTGTGATGATGAACGCAATTGATATTTCCATGTGAATAGCCTCTGTGAAATGTTTGGTCTGAGCAAAGAGTAGTTTTGACTTGTAATCTTTGGCAGTCTTTATATACCAGGGCGTGGTCAGTTGTTGTGGTGAGACAGAGATGTTTCCAGGTCAGCAGGTACACTTCCATTGATTGGATTCTCATCAATAATTTTATGTGCTTCTTGAGCGAACAGAGTGATTTCCACAATGATTGCTTGACCAGTTGACATGGTTGATTCGTCTTGAATTGACAGGTTGGCCAATTTCGAAGAGAGATTCTCGTCACTTAATATGTATGTCACTCTTCTGGTTGAGTACTGCAGTTTTTTTATAATGAGTCGTTTAACGTTTCGTTTTGACATACAATCATCTCACTTAATTGAGGGTGGATGATGATAGTTGACTTGATTGAAGACTGTTCGAGTCTGATTGAATCTGTTTAAATCTGTTTGCATCTGGTTGAATGTTTGAATCTGTTTGAATGTTGTCTCAGTGCGTCACACTTGATAGGGTTTGTAGTACAAATGATTTGATTTTGATGAATGTCTCATGCTTAGGTTAAGTTTGTCATTAGTCATTTCATTCTAAATTATTAGATTAAAAATTGTTCATTATTATTTCACTTTATGATTTTCAAGATAGAATTTTCTTCTGTTAAACATAAGGTTTTGTGAATTTTAATTTTTCATTCAATTTTGTCAAAGATAGTTTTATTTTATTTTAGTTTGAATACATTTATCAAATTCAAACTATTTGTATTACAAACCCTATCAAGTGTGACGCACTGAGACAACAGTCAAACAGCTGGCCAAATGTGATGCTGGCATGAGTGTGCAAAATTTGATTGAAGTGAAATAAATTTCTTGATTGATTATCTTGGCATTTCTTACATTTTTGATAAAACTAAGTTATCACAACAAGTCTCTCTCTAAGTTAGTGAATGAGTAAGTGTCAAGTGAAAAACTAAATTTAAATTTATAGTGTGATAAAATAATTGCCCTACAATTATAAAAGAATTATATAAAATAAAAGAAATACAAAACAAAAGAAAAATGTCCTGAGAATTAAGACAAGAGAAACATGATACAAAAGAAACATGATACAAAAGAAATCACTAGGGAATTGAAACAATAAGACATGTAAAATACATGTGTGATGGAGTATAAAATAAGATAGAGGTGAAGAGCAAAATGGTAACTTAAGATATAAACAAACAAAATAGCTGATAAATAAAATTTTAAATTGAAATAATTTTTTTATATATTTTATGAAATGAATATTTTTACTGTTTACACTACACAAATGCATGTTACTCTGATTTGCGACTCAAAGGTACATTAAATTTATTCAAAATACCTAGCAAATTAAAGAATGTTCAGTCTTAACGTACACCAACACCAATATTTTACCTCCTGCCTAGCTGCAGCTGTCGCCCTGTAATTTTTCATTGTGTTTTGATTAAAACAAGCAGAAAGAAATAATTGAAAGCATTTTTAGCCGCCAAAAAAAAACGAAACTGAAAACGCCGAGCCAATTCGTGCCAGTATATAATACCCAATAACGGGAAGGACGTGACCAAGTGGTAGAGCGCTAAGCTTAGAACTAGGTCCCGAGTTCGACGCGGGCATGAGGCCTTCGGCGGTGAAAATTGTCTCACCATAATTCACAAGGTTCCCTGTAGGTGTTTCACAGGAAGACAGGACCCCCTTTGATAACAGTCTCAAAACGGAACTGAAAGAGGCTATCCTTGGTAAACGTTCGTAAATTATAATAACAATAATGGTAATAAAAACAATTAAAACACATTTCGATCAAATTTCACAACGTTCCTAATGGAAAAACCGTACTAAATGCATAAAACGATGAGCATTAATCCTTAACCTTGATAATAGTAAGCTATTTATCATTTCTAAATAAAGCCCAAGAAGAACAATTTACAAGTTGAACAGGTGCATTCATTCTGTATCAAAGAACGAAAAATAGAGCACTCAGGAAACAAGTTCAATTAATACCGTAATTTTTGAAGATTTCAATCTTTAACGTGAGCGAACAATTAAATCTAATTGCTCCAATTGAAAAAAATTAATTGTTGGTTATCAAAATAAAATTCCTATCATACTGTATAGAATATATCTTACTAAGATCGTCTTTCGATAATGGCTAGCACATTTTCATGTTTATTATGGGAACAATGTCAACATTTTGGTTTAAATTTCTATAGATAAACATACCGCTTTATATTGATAAGATAAACAAAGTGAAATAGGAGATCGTAATAACAAGCTACTGAAAAAATGAAGTGAGCAGAGAAGTTGTTTTTATCCCAAGCAAGGATGATTGATTGTATTTATGACAATTGCTGGTGTGCTGTGTTCCTTTTATTTTTTGCTTGCTACTTGTTAGTTAACTTCATTGTTGATAACTTTACCATCTCAAATGGAGCTGGGAAAAAGATTTTGATCACAGGCTGTGATTCTGGTTTCGGGTATGCCGCTGCATTGAAACTAAACGAATGTAACTGTAAAGTGTTTGCAGGGTGTTTGACTCAAGATGGTGTTAATAGGTTGAAAAATGATAAAAGCTTTCAAGGTACAGCTTTTATCATGGACGTTACTGAAGATGAAGATGTGAAGAGAGCAAAGAAAGTGATTGAAGATAATGGAGGTAATTTTTCATATCAATATTAATTACTTGATATACTAATCTTAGTAACAGACCAAAGTTCATATTATGAACATATTCATTTCTATTTTATTTGTTTGCTTGGAGTTTTGGACACAAACATAGTAAAACAAAAAGTGACTTACACGCCAAAATATTTAGATTGAATAAAACAACCGAAAAGCAACTGTCACCATTAAAATTAAGAATATTTATTCCACCATAACGTTTCGAATTTTCTTTTTCATAGAGACTCATAACAGACATACGTGATATTGAAAGATGATTATCAAAAAAATTGATCACCGAAAATCTTTTGAGGGCGCCTTAATCTAGACGTGTTGACCATTTAAGTCTCAATGTTCACTTACGTCAATAAGGATTAAAAACTCTTTTTAAGGTTTTGGACCCTTACTTGGGTACGAAAAATCTTTGCGACCCATACACAATGGACAATGGCAATCATGTCAACAGCATATCAAAATTTTGAAACAATGCGATAGTAAGAGTTAAGCATTCAGCCAAAGTGTTATTCTTACCCTGCCGGAGATTCGTCATGATGAATTAGTAAAATGAGAATCTGTTTTAAACTAACTATCATTAGGTTTAGATGGACTTGTGAACAATGCAGGAATTGTCGACGTGGGGTTGATAGAATGGAAATCAATTGATCAGATGAAGAAAATAGTTGATGTCAATTATTGGGGAACTGTCCGTACAGCAAAAGCAATGCTTCCATTTTTGAAGAATTCTAGAGGAAGAGTTGTTAACGTTGCCAGCATAGCAGGTATGGCAATGGACATTTTTTCAAATGAGTTTTAAACAGATTACTAAAATAATAATTAGCTGATTTCATTAACTTTTCATTGTATTATTGCAAAATTGTAATCAGGAAAGTTTGTGGAAAACCAGAAACATTCAATGAACGATTTCGCAACAATAAGACAGGCCTTTTAGAGGTGTAAAATGATAAGTTTTAAATCAGTATAACAATGCTTAAGGGAGCAATGTGCAAGTTGGTATGAGTTTAAGACTCCAGTTCCAACATACTCATTATAAATAATCCCAGTCTAGGAGTCCTTTGCTCGATATATTATCAGCAGGTGAAATTTAACACATTATACAAAATAAGGTCCAAAAATTACCTTTTCCAATATACAACATGGTAACGTTTCTCTTTAGTTTTATTAATCTTATGTCTTATTTCCCCCCAGCAACCAGGGCCCAAATTTAGTCTGTGGGAGATCCTCTTAACAATTATTATTCAATCAGGCTCAAACTTGGACAGCGGGTGTCCGGTATATGTGGACAACGTGAGCAAAATTGAGCAAAATAAAATACTGTCTATTGAGAAATTCAAAGAAACTTTTGGCAAAAAAGCACATTCAATATCCTTCCAGACTGTGGTATTTCATAATGACTATGGTTCAAAAAAGATTTAAAATTCAAATACAGGCAGAGAATTTCAGAAGACTCTAAAACCCCATTTCGATTATCTAAAAATGAGTACTCAATTATATAGCTCACAATAAGACTTCATAGGTCTTCAACATAACCCTTATCAAGGATTGTGGACAAACAGTCGCCACAATAATGATACTAAAACCACATTGATGGAAGCTTGTCCTTGTATATTAAATGGAAATTAAAGGTGAATTTCACGCTAGAGTTAGCTCTTATCTTCCACTTTTTTCATTTAGGTCGCTTCCCATTCCCTTATGCAGCATCTTATTGCAGTTCAAAGTTTGCAACAGAAGCATTTTCCGATTGTTTGCGATTAGAAATGAAACCTTGGGGAGTTTCTGTTCATATCATTGAACCAACATATCATAAAACAGAGTTAGTTAGCAAAGAAAAGATATCCAATTTATGGAATGACATCTATGATGCTCAACCACTTGAAATTAAAAAGGAATTTTCAGAAAAAAATTTAAAAAAATGTGAGTTTTCCATACGAGGCAATATTATTTAAAGTATTTATAAACCATAGTAAAATAAAATTCCAATAATGTAGCTTAAGCTAGCTTACGCTAGCTTACATGATTTCTGTGAAAATTTCTTATAATCACCTTTTAAAAATCATCATTGACATCGGATTATATCTTGATGCTAAATGGAAGTCCCATCTAATAGCGCCTAATTGATATTAGGTGTTCTTAGGCATATAACTTACCAGGGATTTTCTGACTTGTTAAAACTTGGGGGACGGGTTCTCAGTATAGAATAATGATATCAATATTAAATTTGGTGGTAGTTAGTCCTAAACGAATTAGCTTTTATAGGTGAATCAACAAAATTGAGAAAAAATTTCTGACCAGATATAGTGCGCCAAAAACACTAAACATTCTGGCGCACCATATTGAAAATTTTACTGAATTTACGAGAAAATGATCGATAACTTTTGAATGAAAAATGATTTTTGAGTTTTTCTGAAAGCTTATATAATGACATTTCACATCTTTTCTGTTTTTTTTTCAAAAGTTCATAATTTTTGCCCAAAGTTGCCCTCGAAACAGTCAAAAATTCTGTAAATTTGATGATGCTCCACCCCCGGGTAAAATAGGGTTAAATGACCTGTCAATTTACAGTAAAATAGGCTAAATCTTTTACCTTTGCTTATATGATTGAGCATAACTACGCAAATAACAACAGAAATACCTATTAATTTTCTTAATATAATTTCATTAGCAGTTAAAAAGATTCAGGTACGTAGAATTTTTCATTTTAGAGATATTCTCTTTGATATCAGAATTTGGCCTACTAGGCCCCACCGACCCTAGGTAAAATAGCGTTGAATTCCTTCTCGAGAATCCATTGTTTATAGCACACTCTCCTAGGTACGTTTACAATCATAATTTGATATATAGTTTGTTTTCCATTTCGTTAAAGTTGTCGAGAAGAGCTATGACGCAATACCCTTCACAGAGTCCATTGACGGCGTGATCAATAGTGTCAAACACGCTTTGTTATCCTATGTGCCAAGACGAAGATATGTTACTGGTAAACTCAGCACTATTCTTGTGATCGCAACGCATATACCGACTGTTGTGCTAGATTTTATATTGTATTTCGTTCAGCCAAAACTGTCACCAGACGCCTCCAAGAACACAAAAAAAAATTGAATTGAAATAATAACTCAACCATTGTTAGAAAGAGGATAAAACAATACAACAATTAAACTAATATCAAAGCCACAATTATTCGTAAATACAGGAAAGATTATTAGCAAAAGAATTTATTTAGCAAATAAAACAAAACTCCTCCTCCTTTACCAACGTGATTGGAAGTTTGTCGGCTACTTGCTCAATATGCTGAAAAATGAGGGAAGGAAATTTGACTTTGAATTTTTGAGAGTGTCGATAAATGGTTTACACATTTTTTATTTTTTTTGCTCAACTTATCCCTATAATTTTGGTAATACCAGAGTCCACTCACATAAAGATAGGAAAATAAGAGAGATTGTATAAACCTTCGCTTAAGCCTAGCTTGGGGGTTGCCCGCGGCCGAAATTTTTTTCGAAATTCAAAAAATACTAATGCTATGAATTTGAAATTTTGCAGCATATAACCAAAAACTTATTAGACACTTTTTTTGAAAATTTGAGGTAATTATTTCAATTACGTTATTAACCATGCGCACTTATGTAACACAAGGATTCAATTTACAGTCTTTTCCAATACAAAAATGGTCAGAACTTCCATTACTAATAATTCTTGATAAGATAATGGTATTAACTTTAAACTTTCACAGGGTGTTTAATTCATTGAAAGAATCATGCTGGATGCAAAAAAATTATAAAAATTTCATCGGTTCAAAATAAGGGCGGGACCAATTTGTAGCCATTTCGGTGCACTTTAGTGCCTCGAGACTTAATTTTTATAAAATCTGATGATGAATTTGCAAAATATCGTTTTATTTTTACTTTCAGAAAATCAAAACCGAACTGAAAAATATTAATTCGTTCAGGAGATATAGCTCCGTAAATGAAGGTACCTATTTTTTTTAAATTAATAATTGTTACGAGGTCATCAGGTAGCCATAGCAACCATTGCTTATTTAGCATGCTTTTTTAAGTTGTCTTAATAAGGGCTAACTCAATATTAATTTTCTAATTTCTAACAAAGACAATCTAGAGTTATGACCGCGGACAAAAAGACTGATCTTGTCAGTGTTTTCGGTTATTTTTCTTTAAATTAAATCGAGCATATTATATTATTTGTTACACAGTCGCATGTATGATAAAATGTTTCAACCCTTTTTTTACATTCTTTCTTGAGGAAAAGTAGGATCATAAAGTTTATTCTGGACAAATGATTTACAGTATAAGTATATCTGGTGTAATTCACAATTACTTTGGCCGATTACTTGTATCAAAAAAAAAGCAGTGTTGCCGAAAAAACTGTTCAAACACAAATTTTAGTGCTTTGTTCATGCTGTTTCCGACGACCTAGTCCTGGAAAATCTAACAAATTGCCTCAACCCTGAGGTTCATTCATGGTGGTCCAACGGGTATAACTTATTTACAAAAGTACATTTTTTAATTCTGTCATTTACTGAATAGCAGCGCGTGTCGACAAAGTTTCAGAAGTTTTGATGTAAAAGCGCTACTTTTAATTGTACAGTACATTCTCAAACACCCGACCTCTAAGGGACAAAGCAAAACTCTTCAAAGTATCAAAAGTTGGAATTATTGAGGCGTTTTCAATAGGGGCACTGCGTCAAGAGACCAATCAAATTAGTTCGAGTAAATGAAAGTTCGAGCTATCAAGGAATCTACTTTAATTTGTATTTTTTTATATAATTTGTTAACCCAAATAGAAAGTGAGAGTTGGGTAGGCAATTTTGCCTAAAAAATGCCTTGGAAAATGATCCATAATTCATACTGCAAAATCATTTGAAACCAAACACATTGGAAGAAAAAATCTTAACCCCTCTCCCCCCTCCCCTACAATTTTCAATCACCTGCGCCTATGCCATCCTTTTTCAACAGAAGTACAATATTGTTTGGAAAAGTGTAGTATTTTAATATCAATGATAAATTCTAGATACTGTATTTTGATTATAAATACACCGACTTGTTGTATGTTTAAAAGGCCAGTTCTCGACACTGGAAGGAAAAATATTTCAAAGTTTGTGCTCTTATGAAAGCCCCTTTATTATAGATCTTTCATTTGAAGGAGATAGATATTGCTGGCAAGGAAAGAGTATCTTAAAGAAAGTCGAGACGACAATCTATTAATAAAATACAAAAATATTTAATGTCGGTACAAAAACTAGTATTTGATTGTAATATTAAATCAGGAACCATTTAACCCAATTCCTGCAAGGGGGGGGGGGGGGGGGGGTTCTACCACGCTCGAAGTGCAAGAATGTGTTTTAAATTGTATCTTTAGGAATCAAATTTTAACTATTTCATAGTTCCAGTGTCAAAAGGTTTTTGAGCTAGTAAACAGTAAAAATTATTAAATAAGGATGACCTCTATTTTTCATAAACAAGAGTAGTTAAGAATTGAATTACTAACAAGTACAACGTTCTCGTTGTCACTACAACCTCAGAACAAGCAAACAATTTTACAACGGCAATTTAATGATTAAATTACTCTTAATCACTCTAATCATAAATTTTAACAATATCATTGCGAGAAAAGACATTTCTTCTGATATTGACAGGAAAGAGCTTCTTTTGTTTTATAATGACATTCTACGTGAAGTTCCCGTCTTCGTGTGTAATGTCGCTACTAAGTAAAATACCCCCATCCTCGCCTGTGTATAAAAATATTCTATGTATTCAAAATTAAGAGTTTGCACATGACACGTTCAAAGTTATTTGTTACACATGATTTGCTGATTTTACACCAAAAAAGGTTTTACAGTCTACAAAATAGCCCATAAAGAGTAAGGTTAATCCTATTCAGCATGGGCTTTTTATGCAGATGAAAGAATTGCAAGGGGGGGGGGGGTGGTTAAAGACTACGCCCTTCCCCAGGTTAACTTTCGACCGGATGATCCAAAATGGCTCATTTTTAGCACAGTGCTAGTCTTCCATGTCTAGTTTCAAACAATTTACAAAAAATTACCTTAGTCACTAGAACGTTTTTAGCAAAAAAGAGTTTTATTTTTAACGAGCCATAACACCTAAACAAATGCTTTAAATTGGTGAAATTTAAAGATACTTAAAATACTTTAAAGAAAGATAATAGACCTGTAGTTTATGATAATGGGCAATTGGAATTCCAAAACGTCACTGTAATGCCGGAAAATCATCCTAATGTGAGCAAAAATTCATATTGCTATGATGACGGCATATTGGACGCCACAAACTACATTTTTCTAACGAAATGAAAACATATTAAAACTTACTATTATTGCAAGGTTTCATTTTTTGTAGATTAAAATTTTTTCGTGATTTCAGTCTGAAAAGAACAACACCCACGTATCTCAAAAATGCCATAGCTCGAGACCTGCTATAGTCTAATTGACCTGAAATTTTCAGAATGTAAAACTAAATTTTTCCTGGAGACACATAACGGGAATACTTTCCTTCGAAAGATGATTATCAAAATTTTGATCACCGAAAGCCTTTTGAAGGCGCCCTAATCTAGGCGTATTAACCATTTAAGTCCCAATGTTCAGTTACGTCGATAAGGATTAAAAACTCTTCTTAAGGTCTTGGACCCTTACTTTGGTAAGAAAAAGCTTTGTGATCCATACACCATGGAGTAATTTTTAGTTGGCAGTTATTTCAAAAGCATATCAAAATTTTCACACAATTTCATAATGAAAGGGTTAAGCATTCAGCCAAAGTGTTTATTCTCTATGACGTGCCGTTTGTTGCAAAATTGTCAATGATTGCGACTTGAATAGTTGTGTAATTTGTAATTGAAAACTGAAATAAAATTGCGATTAAAAAGTGAGCAAAAATTGCGAGTGAAAAGTGAACAAAAATGGCAATTGAAACATAAACAAAAGTTGCGATTGAAAATTGAACAAAAATTTTCGATTGAAAAGTAAGCAAAAGTTTTGCTTCAAAAGTCAGCAAAAACTCTCATAGAAAATTGAACAAAAATTGCAAGTAAAAACTAAGCACGTATTGCGGTTCAAAACTAATCAAAAATTGTGGTCAAAACGTATTGCGGTTCAAAACTAATCAGAAATTGTGGTCAAAACGTGTACAAAAAAAACAATTTAAGGAAAACTACGTGATGAGCTACATACCATAGTAATTTAATTTGGTCAATATAGACTTGTTAACAAGTCTCTTTATCTCCCAAATTGCTTTACAAGTCTAGGGTCAACATTGTGATAACTTTAGATTGTAAATTTTTGCCTAAATAAAGATGCCACGTAGAATTATTTGAAGGAAATTAGTGGTGCTTTTAGAGACGAAAAGTATACTTTTCAATGAATTGGAGGAGAATAGCTAATTCATTTTCTTCACAAATTTTGTCAAGCCCAATTCTTTCTTATGTACAAAATCGCAATTCAATTAGTCTCACATTTAGTTGTTGTTTTAGTTCATACATTGCTTTATGTGACATCTTTAAACATTGTTGCATTGCGTCTTTAACGTGGATTTAGTCATCGTCATCTGCTTTAATGCTATTTTATCCGGGGTAACAATACCCCTATTTTGTGCATGATAATACTATTTCTATAATATATATATATATACTATAAAAAAACAAAAACTGTTGCTCCACCACACTGCTCAGACCTAGCTCGAGAGTTATAATCTCTATCGGATCACAAGACGTGTTTCGGCTTAGTATATAGTCTAGAAAGTATTATCTAAAGCAAAAAGAAAAAAAAACCATACCAAAAGAACGGACGATGACTGAAAACACAAACAATTTAATCAAACAAATATTCATAAAAAGGATAAGGTTGTGTCATTGATGTTTTATGAAATGGTAGTTAGCTGATAGTAGTAAAACGAGAATGAGACTCCAATATGGATGAAATAGAGTAATACTCAATATGATTGAAAAGATTTAAATACCACTTGCAACTATTCATCAGTAGTCAACCTACACAAGGATTTCGGCCATTTACGAATATATCCTCCTATGATGCTAATAGGATGTTTAGGTACGCCAAGCAGTGCTGATCAGGCACCACCACAGATTTTTGTAAATAAAATTGTGCATATATATTCCAAAATATCATAAAATATAACATATAACAATTTAAAATATGCAATTTAACCCTTATTCGGCCTAGGGTGGTTATTTTCACTAACTTTTTACAGGCTAATTCTTTTGCCTTGAAATTTTGTGACTTTAAGGGGAGTCTATGTGCAAAAATTTTAATGAAAAAGTTATTGTGAAATATTTTGTCAATATGGCGGCATGATCAAAATATTGGCAAGTGATGCAAAATATATTGCTACGGTTTTACTCACTTTATAATCGCAATTTTGCCCACTTTTCAATCGCAATATTTTCTCACTTTTCACTTGCAGTTTTGTTCAATTTTCAATCACAATTTTTTGATCAATTTTCAATTGCAATTTTGCTCAGTTTTCAATCGTAACTTTGCTCACTTTTCAATCGCAATCTCGCTCACTTTTCAATCGCAATTTTGCTCAAATTTCAATTGCAATTTTTGTTCACTTTTTAATCTCAAATTACGCAATCATTGACAACTTTGCAACAAACGGCACGTCATAATTCTTACCTAGCCTGTACCAGACCGCCGTACGGGTACAGAAAATTTTAATTAACGTTTTCTTCAGATGTAGAGTCTGGTACAGGCTATTCTTACCCTGCTCGAGATGCGTCATGATGGATTGGTATAATGAAAATCTGATTCAAATTAACTATCATTAGGTTTAGATGGACTTGTGAACAATGCAGGAATTGCTGATTTTGGGTTGATAGAATGGAAATCAGTTGAGGAGATGAAAAAAATAATTGATGTCAATTATTGGGGAACTGTCCGCACAACAAAAGAAATGCTTCCATTTTTGAAGAAATCTAGAGGAAGAGTTGTTAACGTTACCAGCATGGCAGGTATTGCAAGAGACATTCTTCAATTAAGTTTTGAACAAATTACTAAAAAGATAATTTTCATTTACTATCACAGCGTGAAATTCTACCGAATATGACCCCGTATATTGCCGTGTATGGACTGATTTCTTCCATATATGGAATTACATACAACAATATGAAGGACCCGTATTCGGACTGTTTGCACGCTGAGTATTTATTGTGCTATTGCAGAATCGTAATATAGAAAGTTTGTGCAAAATCAGAAATATTCCATGAAGAATTTTGCAACACTAAAACAGGCTTTACAGAAGTGTGAAATGATAAGTTTCAAATAATTATAAAAATTCTTAAAGGAGCAAAATGCACAGTGGTATGAGTTTAAGACTCAATTCCAACATGCTCATTATAAAATATAGAAGTCTTTTGCTCAATCTATTGTCAGCATTCCAAAGTGGAATTTAACACCTTATGCAAAAAAAGGTCCAAAAATGACCTCCCCCTATATACATCCTGGTAACTTTCTTTAATTGGGTAAGTTGATTTTCATTGATAATTTCAACCCTTAACCCTATTTCACCCCCCTCCCCCCTGCCGGTTTTTCGTTAATATCTATTTTTCTGTAAAAGCTATGAGCTTGAAATTTTCTGAGTTTACTTAAAATTTATTTGGGAAGATAACTGCGAAAAGAAATTTTCAAAATGGTGCCCTGAAACGTTGCTATGGCAACCATTTTGAGTTGAGGTAGGAAAAAGTGCTTATAAAAAAAGAAAAGTTTAATTGTTAATAAGTATCCAACTAATAATGATAACACTTTCAAACTTGGACTAAAGTTATACAAGGCCAAATACCTTTAAAATGTTTCATCAAAATGGTAAACCTATTGATGATGTCATAGTTATGACGTCATCAATTTTACAGTATTTTTGACTGTTTCGAGGGCAATTTTGGGCAAAAACCATAAACTTTTGCCAAAAACCAGAAACTATGTAATATTCCATTGTATGACCTTTCAGAATCTGAAATCAGAACTTAAAAATCATTTCTTGTTCAAAAGTTATTGATCATTTCCTCGTAAATTTAGTGAAATTTTCAAAAAATTCTTATAAAAATTACAAAATTCAAATGCCCATAACTTTTGAACTACTAATGCTATTGACTTCAAATTTAGACCGTAGTTAGATGACACAAAAGTAATTCAGATGACCTGATCAAAATGGTATCAAATACAATGACGTCATAATTGATGACGTCATCGTTTTAAAAAACATTTGATCATTTTTAGGGCACTCTGGCACCAAAAATATTTGTTATTGTAAAAAAACCGCAAAGTATGTTAAATTTCAATCCTTTATCTTAAAGAAAATCAAAATAGAATTAAAAAATCTTTTTTAGATCTCCCGCAACAGTATTTCGAAAAAGTACCCTAAAAACCCTAAATTTTAGCATTTTTTAACATATATGGTGACATCACAGCATAATGGCAGGCATTTTGAAATATTTGTAGTTGTAGATTTTATAGCAAGCTATATTCCTGCCAAGTTTTATTGCTTTAGCTTATTTAGATCAGGATTTATAAAGGGGCAGGGGCCAAAAAGCCCGGGTTAAATAGGGTTAAGCAGCTAATTATTCAAAAATTTTCCCCTATAGCAACCAGGGCCAAAATTTAGTCCGCAGAAGATTCCTCATAACAACCTTATTCAATCAGGCTCAAACTTGTTTAGCAGATGCCCTAAAATGAAATGTGCGCAATGTCTGTATAGTTTATTTTAAATTTGCATATTGGTTGTTAAATTCCACTTGAAGCTTGAATGGTTTAAAAAATGGTTTCGTTTTCTCACTCCTAGATCATATCTCTTAAAAATTGACGAATCGCAAACGTGGGGTATGTTGATAACGTGATCAAAATTGAGCAAAACAAAATACTGTCTATTCAAAAATTCAAAGAAACTTTTGGCAAAAAAGCACATTCAATAGCCTTCCAAAACTGGGTATTTCATAATGACTAGAACAGCGCGGTTAAACAACATATTGACAACTGTGATGGAGTACATTTCATCAATAGTCTATTATCTATGGATCTA
>JAUBWS010030000.1:0-13279 GCA_032270445.1 Darlingtonia californica | reverse complement strand
AAAGGTATGATTTGTCTGGCCAACTCTCGGGTTAGGCAAAACGCCATTTTTCCATCTTGGCTCCCTGACTACAATCTGAATACAATCTACCTTTTCAAAAGTTACCGATAGTAAAGAAAGTTAAAGAAATTAAACGATATCATTACAGATTTTGATAATTTTCATCGGTGGAGATTAATCATTAAAATAAATATTTATTGTTAAGTTTATCAATAGCTTAAATTGTTATCTTCAACCAATGAAGAATTGGCGCTAAATTTATCAATAATTTAGCTGTCATCGTTAAACTACTATAAATACTAATAACGCAAACACTATAGCTAAATTTAACGTTAATTCAAATTTTAACATTAAGTAGTAGCATTAAACGTTGACTTGGAGTTCACCAATAAAGGATAATAGTTTATATGAAAAACGCGATCACAAAATTAGCCCGAATTGTTTCTACAGAAATTGGTGTTAAAAGTGAAATGTTCTTAAGACTCGCTAAATCATTTTATTGAGGTAAGATAGTCGCTTAATACAAAGGAGTAGTGGTGAAAGTTCATTGGTCGAAAGTCTGAGTTAAATGTCAATCAGTCAAAAGTCGCTGTCAGATACGTTTATATCTAGACTTACTAGTGATTTGTACAATAATTCAGTCTAATAAATCTGACAATCTTTAATACACCTTCAGTAAGGCAGCGAATCCACTTCTACACGCTTTTAAGGTTCACAGTTGCATAATTTAAACCTCAAATTTCGAAGTATTTTTACAACTTCACCCTCTCATTCATACAGTTAACATGTTTACATTTTTATCAAAACGAACATAAACGAACAAGGGGGTGGGATATGGGCCAAAACTTACTTTTTGCAGCGAACGTACTTTTTGAATGTCCCCATTAGTCATCTTCAATTAACAAGATATGACAGGGTGTCTGCAAGACCCTTCGGACGAATTTTTCTGAATTTTCCATGTTATTTCCCCCTGACACTATAATTGGATTCGATACAGAAAGAATTCTTGAAATGTTACCTTCTAGAGCGTTTTATCTCCAGTACACAAGATTTTCTCCTGATTTTCCACAATGTCTAGTAGATTTCCCTGATTTTTCAAGGAAGAAAAAAAACAGTCAGGGCTGATTTTTTTTAAAGGCATCTGAATTCCTAGCCAGGCCAGCCCTCCACTCGCTTTGCTTCTTCTCGATTGCGCGAGCGCGAAGCGCGAAAACTCAAAGCGAGTGGAGGGCTGGCCTGGCTACTGAATTCCCTGATTCCCTGAATTTTCCCTGGTTCCCTGAATTTTCCCTGATTCCCTGATCGGGCAGACACTCTGGGCAGTCCTTGTATTGAAAGGTCATCAAGTTACTATCAACTAAACAGTGATGTCAAGCTTTCTGGTCCGTAGAATTACATGCTGGTTACGTAATGAATTTGGAAAGCCACCATTTTAAATCAAACACTTGAGCCTTTTTTGAAATATACCAGGTAAAAGAGAACGTTAAAGTTTTTTGAAAACCAAAAACATGTTTCAAGATATCAAGATAAAAATTTCTTTAACAAAAATATTATCTATAATATTGATGAGGACAAAAGACATGTATAATAAACTATGTTCCCCTTACACAAATAGCGAGGTTAAGCAAATCTACGACGTACCGGTAGCAGATCTTTGACACTGATCGATTGTGCTAGTGAAAGTTGCTTGGCATGCTAATTTCCAGAACTGCTTTACCTCGCTAATAACGTCTTTTTGACGTCCAACTATAACTTCTTTTGAATGGTATGAACGTCATAAGATTATGTCAAAAATGTTACTTTGCTTCAGGGATGATTTGCGAAACTACTTGCAATTAATAAAGCGTGAAATCTTGTTTGCCTTTAATGTGAGAAATTTTTACGGGAAAATCATTCGACTCGCGAAATCTGGAACATTTCGCTAAAATTTGTGTTCGCGAATCAAGGAAAAACCATTATCTTTTATATTTGACTTTACGATGGTGGGCCGCTTTGCTTCTTTCCACGAAAATTTCTTGCATCAAAGCAACTATATGCTCTTGACACAAGCACAAAATGAACCTTTGTGGGGTGGGGGGGGGGGGGTTCACGCTGTGTGGTAAGAGTAAAGCATGGAGATATTTACCTCGATTATTCAAATAGATTCAACTTACTTTCCTATCGTCATAACATTGGCATAGGCGAAAGGCGAGAGCCTGAAGTTAGACTAATGCGATAATTTCATGGATGAAAATAAGTGCAGATCACATGTCAAAAAGGAAAACAAATTTCAACAATGATATGAGTCGTGCCTCGTTTTCATGAAGCTCCCCATGATAGCGAATCCCAAGAGATATTGTCCGTTTTTTTTCGGGGGAGATTTATTTGCAAGGTTTCTTATCGCTATTTTAACAACAAGTAGCATCACTTAGGATAATAATATCTTTATACATCTATTATATAACTATGCTTACTTTTTTCTGTCAAAAATAAAAAAACGATCGAAATTATAGCTAGAAGATTTCTATCAGATGGCTAGAGATAGGAGATTGCATTCAAATCCCTATGTGGAAACGTAGAGGAGTTTTGTGGCCCATCAAAATCCCTAGATGGAAACGTACAAGATGCAAAGAGGCTCCATTCTTATCACTAGATTTCGCATTACTCTTAAAATTTCTAACAACAAAAGTACTTCTCTTAACTTAATGGGATAGCTTGTATAGGTTTGTGTGGAGTGCTTATTCAGCCACGTTACTTAAATTCTGAGATTAGCCAATACGCTTCTTTTTAACAAAATTCCTTCTGAATAAACGCAAAAAAAAAGTTCCTGACGTAAAATTCTCCCTGGTAGCAACGAATTTGAACTGACATCGTCAATTTACAAACTGAAACTTAAGCGAAGAATTGAGTTGCTTATAAATAAACAATGGGTAGTATAAATGCCTTAGTTTAAACTACAATAAAAAGCGAAAAGTAAACGTTAGCGCCAAAAACAGGCATGAAACGGTTTTTCAACCTCTATTTATCGCACAAGGTATGGAAAAAAAAAATAACTGAAAAATAAATAACGAAAAATAACATTACTTTTAAGTAGATAAAATTTCGAGTGATGAAATTTCGCGTAACTTAAACTACACCTAATTTTCCATGTTGACTTCTTTGAAAAGGTGATATTAAATATCCACATGAAATATTTCGAAAGTGGCATTCGCAAAATTGAATCCACTCAAAATTTTATCCAAGTAAGTTATTCATCAAAGGAATAAACCTAGAAACAACACCTCCGTAAGAGTGCTGAATTCAGCAAATGCTACAAAAGATGAATGGGGAGACATAGGTAATGACTCTCCTGTGCAGGTGCTTGCGTTACTTCAGGATTCAGTTTAAGGCTCCTATCAATATTATAGCCTAAATATAACTAATAAAAAAACGTAGCAGAATGCTAACCTTGTTGAACATGGCTTAACTTAAGAATTACCGAAAATTGCCGACATAAGGTCAAAATGGCAATGCATAATGAAGAAGTATAAGGTACAAATAAAATAATCATGTCACGTATGTTAAAAATAATTTTTCCTAAATCAAGAAAAATAGTGTTGGAAGTTGGAATTTTCAGCTCTCTGATATTGGAACAGTTTTAAGAAATTAAAATAAACTTTTATATATCGGATTGCGTCACAAATTAGACCGTTCAAATAAAAAAAATCTGATATTAATGTAAATGTCACGTTAAGTCAAGTTACGTCACGTCAAAACAAACCTTGGCAAGATTCAGTTGTCTCCCTCCGCGATTTAAAAGCGGAAAAATCTATTTCGTTAAGGTACACGCTTTATTTTACAAGAACCAGTAAAGTTCGAAAGGCTGACCTTTTTTCGCCTGATATATTCTTATCTATTCTTTAGAAGTATACAGACCAGGTCTTGAAATCACCAACTATATATGTGACGATCCATGGGAAAAAGGGCATGGTCATTTTTACCGCGATCATACTCCACCCACTTGCAAAATCATGAAAAAAACGTCTGTGGAGGAGGTCATTTCTATTTAAGCGACACGCAATTTGCGTGTCACTTAAATAGAAACGCACTCCTCCACAGACGTTTTTTCATTGATTTTGAGAGGTAAACAAGTAAATTATGGATATCTTTATGCCCCCTTTTCCCGTAGACCGTCACATATAGACTTGAAAACTGTATGAAACAAAATCTCCGTCAAAAATTGCAAACCGGCACAATATTCTTTTGTGGCAGTGATGAAAGGTGTGTAGTGTCATAATCAAAGCGACACTGGTTTTGTAAATTTGGCCTTAAATTAGACAACAATTAACTATTGTGAACACACAAAATTAACATACTCACGGTAGCAAAAACCTAAAAAGTAAATGCTTTAATGAAGGTACTTTAAAACTTTCAATAAACTTTGTAAAAACAACATATAAAAAAAGAACGCCAAAACTTCTGAACCAAATAAATTTGTCAAGGCAACACACATTATGGTTGCCACTACCAACAAAAATCCAGGACGTGCCAGCATACAGACACCCACGAATGTTTAACCAAAAACCCATGATATTTCATGAATGAACATCAGTCAAAATATGTGATCTAGTGTAGCAAATTTGGACGAAATATGATGGGAATTCATGTCACAACACACCAAAGTAATTGACGCCATTTCATGTTACAATACACACGAAATATTTGATGCAATTTTATGTAGCCATACACCCGAAATATTTGGTACGATTTCATGTTACAATATACACGAAATATTTGATGCGATTTCATGCTACATTGCTCACGAAATATTAAATTTGGTGCAATTTTATGTTACAATACACACGAAATATTTGGATGCGATTTCATGCTACATTGCTCACAATATATTAGAGTCGATTTCATGTTACAATACACACGAAATATTTGATGCGATTTCATGCTACATTGCTCACGAAATATTAGAGTCGATTTCATGGTAAATTACCCACCACAGTATATCTCATGCAGGTAAGGAAGAACGAGTTTTTCAAAAAACTTGCAAGATTTTAACTAACTAAACCAAAGAATATACAATATCAACAAAAACTTTGTGCAGCAGCCGTCGAATCGCTTTAATCACATAAACATAAATCAGATTATCACATGAAAGATTCTTTTTAAGACAGAAATGGTGCAAATACCAGAAGCAACAAAGACATGGTATAAATCCAAACGTTGAGCGAATTTTCAGGATCAAAACATTGTAGGACAATAATGCGCTAATCATAACGTGTGAATTTGCGGGGATCATCAAATAGCGAAACTGAGTGTGATGGTACAAATCCAAACATTGATCGTGTTATCAGAAACAATGCAATGCGACTAACATTTCAACACTTGCCAAAGATGGATGACAAACCAGAAACAGCAAGAAAACCAGTTGTGTGTGGATTAGCACAAGTGATGATATTAACAACGTAGACATACGTGAAAGTGCCATTACAGACAAGCATACTAAGTGCATATAACCAGGTTAATGATCATAACTACGTGCCAAATTAGGATCATTGCCACGCGGAGCAGCGATACCAAGCGGTTTCTGGCGACTGTATGTAAAAAGTAATTTCGGGACGGAAACAATCTACTTATTTCCTTGATATTTACAGATAGGCGAATAAAAAAGATTTTTCCGTCATGTCACCGTTGCCCTCAACATTTTGGTAACCAGGAGATCAAGCTAATCATATCCAGCATCCTTATTTAATTATCGGTGCCAGCTCGACCAAAAAATTCATCAAAAATTGATCAGAAAGCGCTATTCTGATAACCAGAGTTCAGTGTAACAATGCCCAGCAGTCTTATTCAATTATAGGAGCCATCACTGAATTCGTCAGAAATTACCAACGAAGTGTCATTCTGATAACCAGCATCAAGGGGTAATCATATCAAGCAACATGCTTCATTTAAAGGAGCCAGCTCAGACATATGAAAGTCGTCAGAAATAACTAACGCAGCGCCATTCTGTTGATAAAACAAGCAATTGAAACCAGAAAGTCATATATATATGTACACACATTATTGCAACCATGGAAGATTAATATCGGATGAGACCAGCTCCAATCCAAATTTCCACGTCCTGTAATACTTAGAGTAAACTGTTGCCAAAACTAACAAGAAGCTATTTTATACGACTTCATGAAGTAGTTGATGAAGTTAGATATGTGGATGTGCAACTGTACCATTATTCGCAATGCTTTTAAATTTCACAGCTACTCGACAACACGAAGAAATCGGCTTTATGAGACTTTAAATGCCTAAATAATTGGCTGCTGCATTGATAAAACGGTGAAGAAAGTTTCATGAAACTGCCTTGATTGGATTTCTGTTTTCGTGAATGTTTTCGCAGCAGCCTAGATGAACCATTCGATGCCGGTATAAATGACTGCCTTTACGACAACATTGAAGCAGGCTTCATGAAACCGGCTATATTTGACTCTTGATAACAGTGAAATTAATTGCTTGCGTGAAAAATTGGTGCAGTCGGCTTACTATCAATGACTTTATGAACTTTTCAATGTTGGGATAATTTAACTGCTTTCTTAAAAAGAACGGTTGAGCGAGCTGAATCTAGCTTGGTTTGGACTTTCGATACCGATATAATCGACTGCCTTTGCGACAGCATTGAAACAAGCTTTATGAAACCGGTTTGGTGGTCCTTTCAATGCAGATATAATTAAAATCTCCATTCAAAAAATATTTTGATGACTGTCTAATGAACTGCTTCCTTTTGAAATAAGAAAACTTATTTAATGAAACGTTCGACCCTGGTATTGGCAAAACGGTTTGATGAAGCTTTGACATCGGTATAATTGACAGCCATGACAAAGCTGTTGTGTGAACCATCATAGGAATTTGAACTGTAATTCCACCATCAGTAACTGGTACGAAGCTATTTTCATACCATTGAAAGTACATAGGAGTTTGCCGGAACTGCTAACGAATTGAAATCGTGTTGTTGATTACGTAAACAAACTAAGCTCACAAAATGAAATAACCAAGTGCATAAAACGTTTGTGACAAGCAATAGATTAAATTTAAAGGGATTACCAATATCATTAATAAGCTTTTGGAGATGCTCCGTTACATAACAACGTCGATCATTTCTTATGAACTATTTTAACAATAACATTGACCAATCGACTGATAATTGAAACAAACAAAAATACCACAAAGGAGGGTGTAAGCTAAACATGATTTTTATTCCATGCAGTTGGTTACGCTTGCTTACTAAAATTAGCTGCTATTCTCGGGCGAATGCAACGGCTCGATGGACCAGGCGCACCAAACATCTGTTGATCATTGAAAAAATCTCCTAACAGCTGACTGTACGAGACTTCAGAGTAGTTTGCCGAGGGAGAAGCGCATGACGCTCCTACATGTGCATTGGACTTTAAGGGGGAAAACATACTGTAAGTCTCTGAGATAGAGCTCCCGGTAGTGCTTTGCTGTTCATGGATGATTGGTTTAGAATCAAAATAACCATCTGCAGGGGAGCATCTGCCAACGAGCATGCGCATAAGATCTGGCTCATGGGAAGTGGAATCGGGTATCTGATTACTGAATAGATTATCCACAAAGTCATCAGATGAGCTTTTCCGTGCCTGTATCGTGTCAAACGATGAGAAAACTGAAGGTGTTGGAGCAATTGGTGGTGGCAGGGCGTCTTCATCGATACCGCCTGAGCGAATTTCATCATCATTAAACTCAGTAAAGGAGATGAGATCGAGGTCAAAATCAGCATATTGCGTGAAACTTTGCTCGGGTAACAATGTTGGTTGCGGTAGGTTAGGGATTGAATCCATCCACCACTCATTCTCGTTCTGCTTGTTTTCTTCGTCTGCACGCTTGTTCTCTTCGTCTGTACTGAACTGTAATAGATCTAAAGAAAAAAAGAAAAGCCGTTGTGAAAACTTCCAGGACCAAATCACTTTTTCTAGCTGGGAGTTGAGATATCGAGATTGTGGTTAAAGAAAAAATAATAAATGTAACGTTCCCTGCAAAAACGGTTAACTAAGTGTTCCTCAAATAGCCTTTACTTATTGATAAAACTGATTTTCGAATCTACATATTTTTAGGTCTCGTGACACGCTGCGAGTCACAGATACAGTAAATTATCATATCAAGCATTAAGCATCTTTTGTTTCAATGATCGTTTCACTTTAAAAGTAAGAATGGTCAGTTTCAAGTCACCCAAACAACGTCAAAACTTTTCTCGGATATTTTTTGTCCAAGGTAGTCCAGTTATGCTGTTATTTACATTCAAAAGTAAAGATTGCGAGTAATACGAATCATACCTGTTTCTTCAAAATTGTTTTGTTGAAAAGTTTCCTTGAAATCCATTTCTAAACAAAACATTTCACATGATAAAAACTATTTTACAAGACGAAACACAGACGATTCATGTGCAGTAATTTATCTCTCAGGGCTTCTTTTTCATTGAAAAAATGCATTGAAAAACTGCATTGAAACGAGGCGGGGTGTATTAATATAAATTTAGAACTGAACTCGTCCATTAGCCTATAGGGGTTGGGTCTTTAAAGAACCCCTGCTTACCCTCACTTTCAATGATTACGTCAGAATCAGATCCACTATCACTAGCTGCACTTTTCTTTCGGCCGGGTTCTTCTGCTGTATCTTCT
Organism: Darlingtonia californica; assembly: GCA_032270445.1. Taxonomy (NCBI): domain Eukaryota; kingdom Viridiplantae; phylum Streptophyta; class Magnoliopsida; order Ericales; family Sarraceniaceae; genus Darlingtonia; species Darlingtonia californica. The sequence goes on along the minus strand of JAUBWS010030000.1, from coordinate 4,622 downwards.
AAAATAAATAACACATAAATGGTTCAGCTAACACTAGGGCATTGTATTCCTTAATAGAAAAGCCTCTTAAATCTATCTCAACAATCGAAACAGACATCCAAATGACTCGTTTTTCCAAACATACTTTACAGACTTTTCTACGGAAAACTTTAGTTCTCTGAAGAAACAGAACAAAAATTCCTTGGAATAACAGACCTAATGAAAATATGATTCAATGAACAGTTCCGGCCTCTGTGTTCTTTAGTAGACAAGCCTCGTTAATCTAACTGAAATTGTTTTTATTAAATTGAGAGGGCTGGAAATTATTAGGTAAAAAAACTGTTATGTCTTACCATTGCCTTTTGGGATTAAAATTTTCTCTTTTTGTACGACGACCTTAGCGTCATTTTCACCATAAACGTTCATAACGCACGTGAAGCAGTCAAGTATCTCCCCAACTTCATTGAACCCGTATTCATTCGGCCGTAGTAGCCTTCCAAATTTCCGTTGGAATTCCCGTGCAAAATCAGACAATAATAAAGAACCGGCATTGGCATCTAATACGGAACAACAGTCCATGCATAGTTTCCCCAATTTACCAAGGAACATTGTTGGTTGTCCTCCGGTGGCTGGATAATCAATCTGAAAAATTAAGATAAAGAGAAATTTACTATTCTTGAAAATTGCAATCGAATTACTATGAAGTACCAAGAATGTATTTATCAACGTTTTTTTTATTTATTGTCCGCTTTAGAGACTTCGTTTAAAAAAGCACTTCTTCCAAGATTATTACCGTTTATCGAAAATTAATTTCGAAGAGTGTGACAAAATGACTTTCTGGTCATCGATTGGTTGGTGTCTGATTAAAGACTACATCAAAACAGTTTGGCCAAATGAGTTCAATTGGTCCACACTTAGTGTCCTTATTGAACACATTGAATGTTCCATTCGCCCCATTGATTTCACCATTTTCCTCCACTGATAGGATATGGACATACACGAAAAATATAATGACCCCCGGGATGTCCAAAAATAGTAACTTAAGCCCCTGGATTTGTCCTATTTTCGCATTGAGACCCCTTGGCCATCCATTTTTTTGTCAATTTTTACAGAAGAGGCCCCCTTGAAATCCGTTTTTCAGCAAAACATCACCCCCTGGACGTCCAAAATTTGTGACAGTGAGACCCGCTGGACGTCCAATATCCTCAACATAGGGTATACAGTTTTTTTTCTGGAAAAGCCCATTTCAGTTGTCCCTATCTTCCTCAACTGAATGTCCTATTATGGCATGCCCGCATTAAAGAAATTATACTTTACAATTCAAATGTAAATTATTTTACCCCTACAAAGCCTTTGGTGAGTTTATCAACCAAATGGATTAACTTGGTCACACCGTAGTCAGCCACACGTAGAACTTTGCCAAATCTTTTAGTATACGTTTTGGCGAAATGGTTGAGCAGAAGCCGATGTTCGGGTTCATCGTTCAGAATTTCAACAATATCACGTTCAAAAAGACTTTGTGATTCTTCAGGTAGTAACAGGTAAGATTTATCAGTGGAGTTCGGGACAGCCTCTTTCAGAACCTAAACACAAACAAAGTTAACTAATACTTATAAACATATACAGACTCATCTTCAGCCTAATGGTATCATATGACATTCATTTATTGACATATCTAAAACAGTACAAATTTACATTTCAAGCGCTAAGTAAAAGGAGTCAGAAGTAAAGAATTTTGAAAATTGCTGCAAAAAATGCAGGCAAAAAATCGTCATTTTGGTATATAAAACATTGGAGCGTAAAGGGTCTACAGGCAGTATATGAAAACTAAAACGTAAGCATATTTAAGTAAGCAAAGTCGAAATTAACCTTATTAAAGAACAAATTTCAGAATATCTAATTTTTCCTTATGCAAATTGTGACTGTCTGTAGAATGATTTCAGATATTTAAAAAAATAAGTCTTTCTTTATGTAAGAATGGAAATTCATTCTATCATATATCTTACCTGAAACTTATTACTCTTCTTGATTTCACGCTCTACGCGATCGTAAGAGCACTGGATCTGTTTGTCTTTCAGAAGCTTCTCGTGTGCGGTTTGTGGAGTGAGTTTAAAGTGTGGATAGGTATATGCGATTTCACAGAGTTGCTTAACAAACAATACTGACGGATAATCGCCTATAAATAATATTGAGAAGAAAAAATTACAGACACCCTTGGATTTTTCCATATTAATAGAGGTTAATTAATTAACGCATAAGGAAAAAATGTTTGAAAATTTGAATTAAAGAAAAGATTCATATGGTATATCAAAGTTTGACAAAATTTAGTTTTTGTTCGAATGGGAAGTACTGTAGAAATGAAAATCGTTTCTTAAAGAAACGATCCACATCAAAAGACAACAAACGATAAACCATGCTTAGCTTTAATACGAGAAATTCCTAAAAAACCAGCTGTTTCTCGTAAATCATATTTTTGTAAAAAGGGAGTCTCTTTTCATCACTTTTGTTAAGGTTTTTCTACATTCGAGGGATATTTTTGTCATATTTGGGACCCCAGCCACTTGTTTGATCTTCTCTGGCTCCGTACCAGTCGGTGAAATCGGTAGAATACATCTGCAGTGGAGAGTACTTTTATGGAGGTAGAAATACAATACGATGACTTTTTTCATAACCATGATTCACGTACCTTTATTGTTGTAAACTAAGACTCTATGATTATTTTCACCGAGAATCTGAAAAAGTAAACAAGAAATAACGGGAAAAATCCACCAAAAATCTTCGTGGTTATTGACTTACAACGAAAATATGAAAACAGATTATGCTATATAAAATTCATGTCAATACGAAAATAGCCTCTTTGGTTCTAGTAAGGGGGTTGAATTCTTTGAAACACCTATAGGGAACCTCGTGGAAGAAGTAATTCTTATAACTGAAGAGGTTGTAACGGCGACAAACTTTAAAAAAAGTGCCTTTCCCGCTCGGCCACGGACTCATGATCTATCGAAAGACCAAGAAAAAATAGAAAGTGGAATAAAAAGACATACCGACACACCAGTGGGAACTTTTCTGTACAATTGACTCATCTTGCTGACATCCATTGGAAATGGTTTCCTTAACTTTTTATGATAAACATCTGGCAGGCTTGTTCCCAAATGACACAGTTCTGTGGATTTCTTGAGAACAATTACAATGTCCTTCCACAGATCTTCAATGCTTACGTTCTCATTCGGTTGATTAGATACAACCAGACATTTCTGGTCTCGTTCCCCGTGTACCTACAAAGACAAGATATAAAGTTTTTGATTATCTGTGCAGGATAGAAGCCTCTTCAGTTCTTTGTGAACTGTTATCAATGAGGGTCCTGCCTTCCTAGAAACACCTCAGGGCACCATGCAGAATTAACAGTGATTGGAGAATTATACTACCGAGAGCATCGCAAGGAAGGCAAACTCAAACCGGTTCTCGGTTTACGCGTCCAGGGTCTGAACCACTCAAGATAAAATCCTCTATAACCTCTATAATGCTTGATAAGATACAATAAGATATTTTTGGTCACAATTCCGATGTAACTTTAGGAGCAAGATGTAAGAAAAGAAGACAAACCAGATATGAAATTAAATTTAAAAAAGATGAAATCTGTGAAACATTAAACAAATTGCAAGAAAGCCTACCTCAAAATAATCGGAAATGGCTAATACCAGATCGTTTAATTTATTGAAGCCAAGATCAGCAAGCTTTAACTGCCGTCCATAATATTTGAAATATTCTGAAGACAAGTTGTGTATGGCTATTCGCTTGTTTGGTTTGCTTTGAATCAATACAGTGACTTCACGTGCTACTTTCTTCAAATGTCTCTTATTTGGTTTGACAACTTTAACGAAAATAATTGTGTTAAAAGAAACTTTTTCTGAAGCCAAATCAATTTAACTCCAGGTCGACTCAAAAATAGTACTCCTTTTAAAGTGGAGTGATTACCTCCACTTCCCTTCCTTGAAGTAGCTAGTCAGACCTCTAAGTCGTCCAACTAATTTTCACAATTCTAATCATGATTCGTTCTTAAGGAAATTACTTTTTAATTTCAATTCTATTAAACATTTCTATCTCTGTAATATGGTGTTTCCAACAGTTTTCGTCAGAACAACTAACATAACTTTTTAAGACTTTTTGTTTGCCACAAGTAATATAAGACAAGAAAGAGCCAACAAGAAAGCAGCCAGAAAAATTGAAACTAGACCGTACAGTGGCGACCATAGAAAAAAGACTTACTTTTATGTGTAAGCATGAGTTCTTTGTCATCCCCAGTTCCTTGTACCTATAAAAAGATGGTCGCAAAACAAAATCAATAACTTCGGTTGTTCAATTTCATTTTTTTAGTTAATTGTGCTTTAGATAAAACAAATTCAATTTCACCTTGAGGATGGAATAGCCCCGAAAAGCTTACAGTTAATAAATGTTGCTATTTTTTATTTAAATATTTGAACATCTTACATGGCATTATTGACAAAATATTCAGTAATTCCAAAATTTGGTCTTGTTGGGACCTTCAAAGTTTTTACCCTTCATGCATGGGGGGGGGACTCCACGAAATGAGAGGGGTTGTAAAAATATGTGTATGATGTGGGGGGGGGGGGGGGGGGGGGGGG
>JAUBWS010029999.1:17260-35047 GCA_032270445.1 Darlingtonia californica | reverse complement strand
CAGAACCTACTAAACACCATTGGAAGGACAACTTTTTGTGTGTACCAAAGAATTCACCATTCAACTTCAATTGGTCATATGCTGGACCCAAAAAATGCATCCAATGGCTTGAGCCAGCCGATCCTCATACTTGGAAAGATAATTATTTGTGTCATTAGATCTGCAACAGCTTCTTCTTTTTTTGTATCTATAGATTGTAATAGTATTAATTCTTATAACTCCAGGAATTGCGAGTCCAATGCCTCCATAAGGTATTAGATTCTAGAAATTGAATAATAAAGTACATTCATTGCGTAAAACAATTAACGCTTTCTGACAGAGTGGTAGATTGGGAGTGAAATGCAAAAAACATGATGCAATTTCAGCTTAAGCATGCCAATTTTGTTGGCCCTGATCGTGGTCACATAGTTACAGGTAATCTTTGAGTAATTGAAAAATCACTTTTAAATTTTTTTTAAAATCACAAGGAAATTGAAAAAGTTCTAAGGAACATTCTAAAGAATTGCAATAACATAGTAATTAGAATTAACCAATCCAGTAAAAACTCTTGTAAATGTTCACCGCAGCTCTAAAAATTGCAAAATTAATCTTGCACGCAAATTGTTTTACCCTCGGTAGAAGTTTGCTGACCACTCTTACTTAGGTTTTCTGTTAGGCGTTTCAAAAAAACCCATGTGGAGGAGTGTTTTCTTTTTAAACGGAACGCTTCCGCATTGGGTTTTTACTTATATTGCCAACTGGGAAAGAGGGCTGGACACTCATGTGTGAGAGATCTATAAGCTTTTTACCTTTTCTGAACTAATTTTACGAGACTGCATTTAGGAAAGATTTTAAAGCGATATCATCTTGTGAAAAAAGGAGGATAGAATTTACAATAGACGCAAGCGACATAAGTTTGATCTTGCAAATTAGGCCTCATGTAGAATTGAACAAGCAATCCTGTAGACTAGCGAGCTACTTGGATTTTTAGAGCCATAAAACCAAATCATCCGAAACCGGAAATACTTGAAAGTGCCGTAAGGAAAATGTCGGAGAAAAAATTATCTCTTTCCTTTGCCGTGGCCTTCCGTTTTTCAGTATTGGTTTTTTCTTTCTAAAAATAACAACTAGTTCACTAGTCTAGCAATCCTGGAACTCTTTCATCTGATCACGTATCAACCTTTTACACGTCAGAATTATTGTATGTGTAGATGTATGTATGTTCCTCTAGAAGTCTTTTATTTTTAGTATAAATCTTAAATATTAGTACATGCTATTTTATACTGAATTCTTTCTATAGGAAATATATATCTAATTCTTTGTAGCTTCTTAAATTATGAATAGAAAGACGTTGTGACATACTTAATAGTAAGTATATATCGCTAGAAATATACCCCCACATACAGACTGGATTCTCATATAGACCCCGGAGAGAGAACTGGCCTTAGAAATTGTCGAGAGTGTGTTGCCGAAGGCTCAAAAACAATACACTTCGAAGGACTATTTTTGACAAAGTCTTAAATGGTTTTGAAACCCAACCATATTGGAGTTACTTTGGAAAAATTTACTCCAAAATATCAAAAAATGTTACAAAATCTGTTAAAATCACAACCCTTAAGGACTGAATTTAATATTTCGTGACTTTGTGACCCTTAGCGATACTCGAAAGGGTGAAAAACATACCGTTACGGGCGACACATACTGGTATGGTCCAAGTTATGGGGCTAAGTTCTTGAGGATCTTTTTGAATCTTAACTTTCGTTAACTAAAGCTAACAAAGAAAGAAAAAAATATATATGAAATTATTTTACTGGAGAATTTAAGTTTCTCTTTGACGTTACCTGGCACATGGTTATATAGAAACGTGGTCGAAATAAGAGACAGTTGGTGAAATTAACCCTATTTTGGATGGAGGGGGTAAACATTACGAGTTCGACGTGGGTATTAGGCCTTCGGCGTTGAAAATTACCTCAACATAATTCCCAGTAGGTGTTTCACAGGAAGGCAGAACTCTTGTTGATAACAGTCCCAAAAAGGAACTGTAGAGGCTATACTGGGTAAACATTCGTAAATTATAAAAATAATGATAATTTTTAACTAGCATGTAGCTTAAATTTCTCCAATTCAGGCTTCAGTCTAAATTCAAAAATGTCAAGCTCAAGCTAGAGTAAACCTCATCCTTGAGCCTAAAATTACCACTAGTCTTCACCAAAAAAAGACATAATTCCAATTGTATCAACATTAAGCTAGAAAACTTCACGTCTAAATTGTCTACAGGAGGCTATACTGCCGAGTCAAAAGGGCAGTTAAACAAAGCTTGAATTGTGTTCTCATTCCTTCAAACACAAAACATCTCAATCTGCCTTAGTCCAATATCAAACTATGTCGGTGTGATTCTTCAAAAGTGACTGTTCATAGAACAGACAAAATTCACTATATCAGGAAATAAATTTGCTGACGTCATCAAACATATGATTACAATGTTATTTATTCTTACTTTTTTCTGAAACTAGACATACACTGCTAGTATTGTGCCAAAAAATGATGCATTTTTCATGACTCTTTCAATTGTTAACCTGGGGGTAGTTTGTACTCCTACCCAACATTTTATCATCAATCATTTGTGGAGCAGCGGCGCAGTGGTACAGTCAGGTGTACTACTGTGTTTAACAGTTTGTATGTTTGATCCCCGTTTCTGTCATGTCGATTTTTCTGACTTAAAATCAGTTATCATAATGTATAGCTGGACTGACTTAGTGAAAACTGTTACTCGACCGTTTGGCAGCTGATTGGTCGTTTCCAGGAGGGCACACAGACAGACATCTGTCACATCGAATTCGCGTCCATAAAATATCCAGCTGGAGTTTAGAAGAACAGTTGAATGATGTCATCCTGTTAGACTTCCAAAGAACACCTAATACGTACTACTGTATATCTGTTTGTAAAAAATCCAGCTTGATTTTTTTTATTTTTCTAAAGAACAGACATTTTGTATAAAGACGACCAAGCTAGATTTTCCGATGTGCTCTTTTGTGATTTGTGGTCTCCTAGATAATTAGATGTGTTCTGTGAAAAATATTATCTCCTGGAAAATTCAGATGTGTTCTTTCAAGAAATCCATTCTCCTAGATAATAAGAAAAATGTACTCTCCTGGAAAAAATTACAAATATTTGATCTTTTTGCCTTAACAACGTGAACAAATATCGGCATAAAAATAAGCTAAGTAAAGTCTCGATCTGGGCCTAGAGAGAGATATGCGGTGCATCAATTTTCCAACGAATGGTTCAGAACCTCCAGGTAGTTTTAGAGGGCAAACTACCAAATCCCCTGCCTTACCTCGACTTCTTAGTGCCACCAATGGAATCATAAATTACTATATAACTAAGTCTGAATAATATCAATCCATGCTGTACAGCTATACTTATGGGGAAGCTTTTCGTACGTCTAGTACATCATCAGGCTAATAAAAATGTAAATAATAAAATAATTAAAAACGTATTAACAAAAATGAATAGTCATAGAGACGCACGCATTTATGTTATACCGTTTTTAAAAAGACGAAGAAATTTAATATCTAATTGATCATTGATCGTTGGCTTTGTTTTAACAATGTAAAAAGCCTGTAAAAAAATTTTTTTTACGAGTGTTAGGTAAAAGGTAACTGTCCAGGTAAAAGCATGACCGATATTGTTTAATACATGTTTGGCTGGTTCTGATTTCCCGATAAGTTTTTTATGTTTGGACCAACGTATTTATGCATTTCTTTTCGTCTCGACGATATAAATTTCATTACACCAATATATGTATATGTTCCAATATAAGATTTGTCAAGGATATAATTTCTAATACAACTTTAGAATGTAAATACTATAATAATTTTGTGAATTTAAAATGTGACAAACCTAAACCAAAGTAATTCCAACTCAAATAGAGTAAAACATGATTCTTGGTGAACGTAGAGTTCTAGAGTTCTAAAATAAATTGTTTGTGACAACTCGAGAACGTACGTCTACATTTTCTACAATCTTTTTATCACCACTTCAAAATGTTCATGACAGAACTATTTATGAAAAATATATTCTACTAATTAAAATATCAACATTAGCGATTTTTGTGATATGTCATTGGTTCTTAAAATATCTGCTTTTGTAAGTCTTCTGAGTTGACGCCCTTGTCAAATAATGTGTCCATGGAGTGTTTTAAATGTGCCTGTGGAATTTGCTTAAATAAGTGTCAATCAGCAAGGTAAGTTCTTAAATCATTATAGTGTTAGTAGCGATCGTCAGCAATTAACTGTTAAGTTTTCGCAGAGCATTTTCCACAATTAACACAAAACAACTGAAATCCCAAATACTTCTGTAAAATAGGCTTTGGTGCTAGGTGATATGGTCCATTCGAGTAAACCAAAATTTTTCGACAGTACAGTTCCTGCACTTAAAAACATTAACACTTATCAGCTTGCAGATGGAATAAATACGGTTCCCACTTAACTACACAGCTTTTTCTCACTTAACATTAGTTGAACATTTACCGATTTTCACATTAGATGAAAATGCTTACTAGTTGTGTTTGAGTTTAATATGCCCTAATAATATATCCCCACTGAAATTACAATATTTAGAACCAACCTTCATTATTTTCCGTTATTTCGTTGAAGATTTCCTTCTTTGAGTATCTGACAGTAATAAGAAGGCGGTAAAATCGTCTTTCTTGGGCAGTCATATTTCGTTTATGGTCATGGAATTTTTTTTAAATAGTTCAAAAAATGTTTGATACTGTTCACTTTCCAACCATCGTGGCAGTTTATGTGGTTATTTTTTTCCGTTAGCACAATTTATAGAAAGTAAAGATTGAAATTATAAAAACCAGTACTTTAGTAAACAACGCCCACTTGACTATCTTTGACCGAGATTAACGTATTAAGATTGTATTGAAGGATGTACTGTTCTTACCGAAGCTTCAAAACAAACTATATTTTCTATACCCAATATGGTTCAAAAACGAGTTCTTTTGAAGTTCAATGGTAATTTATGTGGAAATGGTAATTCATGTGGAATTACGGTTAATGGAAATACATTTACCATTGGTTACAAACATGGAAAATTGTACAAGCTAAATACTGTTCGAACTGAATAATCTTGTTGCACTGGAAAAGCCGAAACACAAAAAACAATGGAATTATGGCAAAACTGCTATGGTCAATTAGGCCATGATAATTTAAAGCTACTTGACCACAGATGAACGGTTAATGGAATGTCTATGGATCCCAAGCATATGACAGATTGCAGATGCAAGGGATGTCCAATAGAGATACAGCATCGTCAACCTTTTTCAAAAAGTAACAAATATGAAAACACTACTCGAGTTGAGTCATACTGACGTTTATGGACTGATGGATATACCTTCAATGAGAGGTTCAAGGTATTTTGTTACATTCATTGATGATTTATGTTACGGCATACATGTTATAGAAAAAATCTAAAGTCCTTGATAATCTTAAGAAATATGTTAAACTTGTCGAAAACCGAAATGGTTTCAAAGTCAAAAGAATCCACATTGAGAATGATACCTTAAAAAGACTTCGATACGACAACGGTAGTGAGTACATACATGTCAAAAGAGATTGATGAGTATTGTGCGGAGCAAGGTATCTAACGCGAGCTAACTATGCCCTATTCGCCACAACAAAACAAGGTTGCTGAACGAATGAACCGCACTCTGTTAGAGATTGCTCGATTAATGATATATCATGCTGCAAAACTGCTCATCTTTTTGACGGAAGCTGTATCAACTGCTGTTCACGTCAAAAATCGTTGTCCAACTGCCAAGATGTTTGGTTGCAACGCGTTAATACACATCCCCGAAGCAAAACGAAAAGGTAAATTCCATAGAAAGTCCATTCCATGTGTCTTCGTGGGATATTGTAATGGAAATGTTTGTAAGCTTTACAATCCAGAGACACAGAAAATGCTCAGAAGCAGCAATGTAATTTTTGTGGAAACCGATTTGATCTAAAGAGAGAGCAAATAACCAAGAGGGATGTGATAATTTTTTCACTTGAAAGTTTGAAGCTACGAATCCGGTGACAACCGCGATGATAGTCCAGCAGTGACAGAAAGCCACAACCACAGTAAAATGCAGAAGAGCAACCTGCCAGACTGCGTCGAATAAGAAAACCTCCTGAAAGGCTCAACGTTCTAACTGGTGACTGTTGGAACTTGATTGAAAACACAACTGTTGATATCGCTAAATCAACAAGTCCAAAACTCTTACCGTAGCTTTGAACGGTCCCAACTCAAAACAACGGATAGATACAACCAAAAGTGAAATTGAATCGATAAGACAAAACGAAACTTGGAATTTGGTTGATCTACTACTTGGACACAATTTAGTTGGAAGCAAATGGGTGTTTAAACATAAGCTAAATGCCGATAGAAAAATACAAAGATTTAAGGCCTGTTTAGCTGCGCAATGATACTCTCTGAAGTCAGGCATTGACTATGGTATTTGCTAATGTTGCAAAATATATTCCAATTCGTTCTGTATTAGCTATTGCAAATCAATCAGATCTAGAAGTACATCAAATGGATGTCAAAACAGCCTTCCTGAATGGTGATCTAGAAGAAGTGATTTATATGAAGCAACCAGACGGCTTCATTGATAAAGAGGTCTGCGACCTCATAAAAATCTTGTATGGTTTGAAGCAATCAGCTCGTTGCTGGAACAAAACCCTCGACGAATATCTTCAACAATCTGGGTAATCCCAAAATGATGCTGATCCGTGCAAACGTTTTCTTAAAGATAACAAAAAATGTGTCATCGTTGTAGCAGTTTATGTGGATGATGTATTAATTGCGTCTAGAGATCTTGAGTTATTCGAATTGAAGAAAAGAAACTTAAGACAACGTTTTGAAATGTAGGATCAATGTCCATTAGTGCCTTGGAATGTCCATCAAGCGCAATCGAGACGAAGATATACTGACTATTGACCAATATGCTTATCTTTCTGCAGTCTTCCAAAAGTTTGGGATAAACGATTGTAAGTCTGTGGGGACACCACTGGAAATTGAAATGAGGTCCGAGAAGCTGGAAGATGACAAAGAAATTGTCAACTTGAAAGAGTGTCAATCTGTTATCGGATGTATCACGTACGCTTCAGTAGCAACAAGATCTGAATTGTCGGCGGCAGTCGACACATGTCAAGTCCTAGGAAAAGGCATTGCAGACGCGGAGACAGCAAAGGGTGTAGCAAAATTTCAGGAGGAGAGTGACAAGCTGTAAAAATCTCATTATGTATTGTCAATATGTAAGAGATAATTACTTTTTAACGACCCATAACACTTCTCCTGAAATTTTGCTACACCTCTGTATCCTCACCTGATTGGGTCGGTGTGAAGTGGATTTTACGATTCATCAAAGGAACTCTTGATTATGACTTATATTTCAAAGCAAATCCTGATCGAGGTACCACTGTTAATAGTTATACGGATGCGAATGGGCAGGAGATACGTCAACGCGAAAGCCAATGTCTGATTACGTATTCAAAATTGGGGAATCATCGGTGTCATGGAGCTTAAAACGACAATCTATCGTCGCCTTATCAACGATGGTAGCCCGGTACTATGGTCGTATGGTTGAGGAAATTTCTCAATAATATCGGGTTTGAGTAAGAAGAACCGACCGTTATTTTAGAAGACAATCAAGGCACAATTGCCCTAGTGAAGAATGTAAGTCATTACTCAAGAATAAAGCACATTGATATCAAATTCCAATATGCCCGTGAGGGTGTGTCATCAAAGAAGATTCAATTAGATGACTGTCCAACGCAAGATATGGTTGATATCCCAGCCATAGGATTGATTTACATTCAAAGTTCGAATAAGAATAAGAAGTTTAGCCTGTTAAAAATTTATAAAACTCGAGACGTTGATTTGCAAGTGTTAGTTCGGAGGTAAGGCACTCCCAGTTTTAATAAGGGAGCATTGATTAGCAAAAAACCTGTCGAAAATATCTTCTTTTTGGGAAACATTAGTTATAGTAATGTTTCTTCATCACAAATAGAGGGTATCTTTGGTATTTTCCGCTTATTCAAGAATTAATTTAAAATGTACCAGGATTTCTTAGTGTCAATATTGGGATTATTTAAAGTGGTGCCAAGTCTAGTGAAATAACCTTCTTCGGCATTTCTAATAGCCATTTTGTACGTGATGGTGATTTTACGAAGAGCTTGATGGTCGTTGAACTTCAACCATTTTTGACATAACGTTTATAAACTTTAGCTTTTTCAAGAATGTGTCGTTTAATATCAGGTGTCATCTACAACGCATCCTTGTCCTTCCTTATCTCTGATTCGAATTAAATACCGCCATGAAGTATACCTAACAATAGATTTTTGATTGAAGTTTTCATTATCTATGTTAATTTGTAATAAAGACTAACAATAATCCACTTCAAATCCACCTCGAAATGTTTTTTTTGTGGTGTAAATGGTACTAGTTTCATGCTGTTGAATTGGTCGGTAGAGCAAGTTGGACGATGGTCTCACTTTTTGCGGGATCTTCCGACATTCCTTTTTCACTGAATTTGTATCCGAACCAAATCACATTGCTTCGCTTCAAACACATTTTTCTTTGCGCAGAGTTACTACATATTTATTTTTCCCCGAGTGTCTCATGTCGCTCCGTTTAACTTGTGTCGTAAGGAATGTACACTTGGCATCGAAATGCGGTGTTCCTTAATTGCGAGGTTTGCATACATCATGTCGAGGTTCATTCTGATTTATCCGTTAGGTTTTTGAGTTACCACCACATTCGAAATCCACTCTAGGTTGACACTCGGGTTTGAGGGCCCCTCGATGACGTCGTTGTCTTTCAATTCTTGTAGATGCTTGAATACTTGTAATCGGTATGATAAAAGAATGGCCCTTTCTGTTTGCACCATCGGTTTGACGGGTGAATCAACTCCAAGTTTTTGAATTGTCCGATACTCATAAACAGTTCTTTGTGGTTTGAAAGAATGTTCTGCACCGATTCTGGAATGTCCCTGGACTCTTGCTGGATTTGGTACACGGACTTTGGGTCCTTAGCGACCTTCGGGATGAATCCCCAAAACACCTAACTTTTCCATGATGCCTCCAATTCTAATAGAAGTTCTGTATAGTCACCTACAGTTACATATACCAACTTCTCGCAACTCGTGACAAGGCGAGTGATCAGTGTCATTTTCGCTCTACCTTTAACATTCAATAATTTCTATCAACTTCACTGTTCATCGAAATAATCTTGTCGTGTTTGAAAACCTATTAAAAACTAACGAGCCTGGGTAAAGCGGTTGCCGACTGGGAACGTGAAAACAAGTCTTACTTTAAGGCTTTTCTTTCTGTTTTTAGCCTTACTATTTTACATTGTTTTTGTAAAATGATAGGTGCCAGGTCTCCGGAAAATCACAAAGCCCCAAAAGACCTCACAAAATTAAGTATGTGTAAAGGTTGGGATGAAAAGTCAATTTCAGAATTGAGGGAAGTAGGGAACATGCTGATTAATTTATGAGGTAACGATTTCTGCTTAATTTTAATAGCTAAACATATCGGAAAGATCTTAAAAAATTTTCGTCACTATTTCAGGATATTTTTATCAGAATCCCCTTGTTGGTTTTGAGGCATCTGCCTATATACACATGGGAGTTTCAGCGTTGAAAGTTAAACTCCGCTCTGACCACTTAACCCTTTTTACATCCTCTATAAAGCACACATAGAACTACCACCAAATCTTGTAAGGTTCTAATAATCCTTTTACTAACTCAGTCAATTTTGAGAATCTAGTTTCTCGCAATTTCTATAACTCAGGGCGGTTCAGGCAAATCTCGTTCCCAGTGCGAACATAAGGCTCAGACGAAATTGAAAAAAGGTGAAGAAGCCAAAACTTTTTGAGGTCTGGTATTTTGCTCTAGATATCTATCTCAGATCACGAACTTTCTGCAGTACTCCAGTGTGTTTCAAATGGATCACAACAAGACAGAATTCTCAATGTCACCATCACTCAGATCACACAAACTGATTCAAAATGACAGCCTCTACTAAGAAAAAAAACAATTATTTCTTTTCGTATTTTTATTAAATTACCATCAATAAAACTATATGTAATATTATTATAATAATAATAAAACAACCTTAGGTCCCAATCCCCTGCATATTATAATACTACTAAAAACACAAGGCGAGGGTCCTGGGAGCTAAACTTGTATTTTAATTCATTTAAACAAAAAGATATTCAAAATATTTACACGTGAGTATTTTTTGAACAAGATCGACTAGCTAAAGAGCATGTTACTGTAAAATTTTCAGACCACAAAGTTGAATGACATTGATCTGAAAAAATTACAACAAGCACATGCAAAACATTCAACAAAAGAACAGTATGACAAGAACAGCGTATAGTTTTTGAAGGCCATTAAAGTCTTCAGTAGTTAAGTCTTTTAAATCAGTTTGAAGAATCGAGACAAATATTTCTAAATGGCTCGTTTATTCAAACATCTTTTACAGACTTGACTAAGGATAACTTTAATTGTTTTCAAATTAAAGATAAACACACTCTTACGAAGAAGCCAGGTTGAAATTGCTAAAGAAAAAGACTCGCACAAACCTGTCAAAGGATTTTAAAAAGACTAGTTAGGCCTTTCACGATTGAGAAAAAGAAAAAAAACAGCAAAATGGTTTATAAACCTTCAACTTGAATACCGAACGCACTTGTTTACAAGTCGACATAATGAACAATTTAAAGCCACGGCCATGTACAGAAAGCTAGAAAACCTTTCAAAATCGATAAAAAACTTTTGCGTACGAATTCCTTCATTTGATAGACTAAACTTTCCTTCAGCAGAGAATCACACAAGCTTCTTCCCCCGAAAATTCAGTACAGCAAACATTTTGCTAGGCTTTTAAGCTACGGATACTACAAGAAATGATAAGAAGACAAAAAATAAATCTATTTTATATCGTTTATTAAAAATAAGCTTCCATTTCAGAGAAGAAAGCCCCAACTTGACTTAAAGCAACGTATTTAATCAAGTACGTATTTCCTATGACACGTAAATACGGCTGACACAAAGCAAGGCTGTTTCTCTGAAAGGATTTGTTTTTAGTCATCCGGTAAACCGTTTCGGGTTTTTTTACCCTACACTTGATCTATCAGCAAACGTCAAATTGTCAGTGATTTGAAAGCCTAGAAACTATAAAAATCGAAAGTCGATTGTTATAAATAGCCCACGCTGGTGGGCGAAACATGGGGAAGTGATTAGATCATTTTGCTATCGTGATGATGCTGCTTTTTACTCATTTTAGTCACGCATGATCGTATTTTACGATTTTGACATACTCGGTTTTGGACGTCTGCTGAAGGAGTAGGGCAAAAAGCCCGGAGCGGTATATAAGATAGACTAGATTTGTTTTCGCTTTACCTAATAAATAAACATGAGACGAACAATCACAAACACATAAAAAAAACTGAATACTAATTTTCATAAGCCCTTGTTAGCTGTTGTTGAAGTGTCTTTTAAAGGCCAATGGTTTGCTTGTATAATTTACAGAATAATTTGCTTCGCCAAGATACCTTTTCGGACTAAAGTGACTCCATTTTCGTGAACTGAATTTTGTCTGACAAACTATTTATAAGTGCTCAGAAAAATCGCAGCAGGTGTTGTGAAAACCGTGAATTCGCAAGATTTTGGAAATCGGGGAATTTCTTGAATAATGCCACAGCTCGACAGTTTAGCAAGTTGTGGTTCTAATATATTCCTCGCGTCTATTGTCACGATGTACCAAACACACGAAAAGAATTGCAACAACAACAATAAACAGTCTTAAAAATAATTTTAAGTATTTTTAAAAAGCTAACAAGATCTTGCGGAAGACCTCTCACTTACATGAAATAATCAAAGTGTCGATTTGTTTAACTGTTTTGTATATGCATGCTTGAGTTACGCTAGTGTCCTAGATTGAATGCCTGGCTAGGCTCCGGTTTCACGGAACGTGACATATATGTTATAGTCCGGGTGGCACCCAGACCTTGTCTTCCGGTTGGAGAGCACATGAAAACGAAGATATATAAATATTCACAAATTTACTGAAAAAAGCCGAAAGAGCCACCTTGCAATATCTAAGGACTAGGTAAATATTGTTCTTGTAACAAAGTTTTTTATAGTTAAACCTACGTTAATTGTTTGAAAGAGCAAGGTATTCTTGATGCCTTCTTTATCAGGAGGATCTAGTACCAAAGAACATTATAAATGAATGAACTTTGCCATCTTTATTAGGTGAGAGAGCTTCTATTATCAAATTAGCCATTAAGAAATAGTAAAAAAATTAAACTTTTTGTTCAGAAAATTTAATTCGTTATTTGGGAAAGTAAATAAAAAAATTTGAAAATAAACAAAATAATCTAAACTAATAATTAACATAACTAGACTGCAAGCCATCATACATTTACTTTGACTAGCCCCGATATGTTGTTGGATCCTTTAGGCGTACCAGTCTGACTCTTAGAACGCGACCTGAAAAATGAAAAAAAATGACAAATGAACTGTATGAGCGTATTTAAGTTTTTTTCTCACTCGAGCTTTCGAATTCTACAGTTCTCAGAAAAATTAGTTGACTATTGAATTCCGCATTTTCCGATAACTTTCGTTTCTTTCCACATGCTTGCTCAGAATAATCTTTCAGTTGTTATCAACGAAAACAAACTTTGGCGTCAATAAAATTTAAAAATTTCGCAAGCTGATAGGGTGAAATATTATCAAAACGAAACCGTATAGATTGGAACAACTGGGACTAGTTCCCGAAATCCACACTAAGTTATCGTCATGAAATTGAATGTAAAGACGTATGTACATACTTAGGGGAATCAGCAATCGGCGTAACACCGTGCAACGTTTTTCCGTTACGTGGGTGATCTTGTACAAAGTTGCGGCAACTCGCCAGTTTCGATTCCAACGCCTGTAAAAGAAGAAGATAAGCAGTCGGTTCAATATTGAGATTGATATTTAAACTGGGATAGCTCCATAGCATTAGCAAGAGTTAAATTTTGTTTCAAGAAAACATTCAAGGCAAGAACTCCCTGATCGTAAAATTTATGCACCATGAATGTTAGCATGTTTCATGTATTGACAACACACTTCCGTGATATAGTGAAATATATTTTGGGTAAGATTTCTTAAATATACGTATGCTTTTGTACGGCATAACGAGCTTGCTTGGTAGATACTTAACACTATTCAGCCTAGGCTTTTGAGGGCGGTTCACACTTACCCCTACTTTCCGTAGTAAATCACTGACGATATTAAGGGCGGATATTCTAGCCGAGGGCGTCATTGGATTTGAATGGTTTATACGGTTAGGCGTATGAAGAATGTTGGCTTTATTTTTCTCCGCCTCTATATTCTCGAAACTTTTCTTTGGTGTATTTATTGCCAGATTTCCGTCTGTTAAGTCTGTCGGTATAATTTGGTGAGATGACGTATTAGACGTTTTGACAGTTGGTGATGTCGGTTCTTCTAGAGGTGGGTGATTCGTTTTCGTTGGACTTTCATTGTTAGAATGAACTTTGCTTTCGCTGTATGACGAATGCCGATGACGTGTCGATAATGCCAAGTCTGCTTTCAAATCTGTTAAAAAACGGCATTTTAGTGCTGAGAAATTACCATAATTTTTTATTTAACTTACAGAAAGTTTGTTCAGGAGAAAGTTTTGATTAATCAACAGGAATAACCTTTTATGTTCACATAAAGTCCAACTGGAATAGGGTGGGGTCAGATTTGGCCAAGATAAAGGAAAATAGACAAAGTATATTAATTAGCTACGGAACAGACCACTGAGCAATGCTTTATAAAACAGACCGCTAAAACCTGGACATCATAGTCAAAGTTCCCCATAGAAAAACACCCGAAATAAAATTACTTGAACACTTACCTCTGGCTTCGTCTTTTAACCTTTGAACTGTGATGATAAGTTCTTCTTTTTCTTCAAGTTCATTTTCCAAGAAAGCATTTCTCTCAATCGCACTATTTAGTCGACTATCGAATTCTTCTAACGAACATATGGTAGCTCTAAAATTGAAACGTAATACTCTTGTTAACTCTTTTGGTAAAAATAGGGTTGCTAACTACTTCATTGCATGAAATTTTCGCGGCATTTTAATTTCGCTGTACAGCTTGAATGTCCGATTTCGCAGTTCGATTGAATAGATAGTGAAATCTTGGTTTTGTAACTGAGCCAAAAATTTCTTCTCGTAAATACCCAAGTTGGCACAAAACCTCGTTTCAAAGCTCGTATGATGTAAAACATACGTCGAGATAATATTTTGGGAGTATATACATGATTGTTTGAAGCATTCAAATTTCGCGATCTGATAGAAGCGATATATCGCGGCATTTTAATTTCGCAGTGTAGCAAAAAAGTTGCATTTCATGGTGCTTCTTGATGGTGGCCGCGAAAACGCGAAATTTTCATGCAATAAGGTATCACAAGTAGAGTCTTAGCGAAGATCGCGGACTTCATTTAGGTACCCAATAAGTGAAAGGCACATATTAAATGTATCCGGTTTTTTATTCGCTTTTAATGAATCCCCTCAACGTGTGTCTATAAAAAAGCTCTGTTTCAGTCCTTTTTCTATATTTCTATTGAAATACTTCGAAATTTTTTAAAAAATTATGAAGGGAATATTTCCTTAAATCTATAAAACTTTTACTAAAATTTATCTGGTTAACTCGAAAAATTCTAAATTTTATTGACGAACATTTGCAAAAAAATCGAGGGAAATGATTATGAAATCCGGAGTATTTATAACTTAATAGTGAATCAATTATGCAAAATAAAGAAAATAATTACATTGAAAACCATATTATGGGCAACTAGTCAAATAGCGTACGATTTTAACAGTGATTAGATTTTGTCAGCACCGGAAAACCCTACGCATACTCAAACCACTAACTTTTATCAAGAGGGGAAAATCAGTGAATTCATTGTGTTTGACTTCCGCTGATGACAGCAGGCATGAAAATGGTTGTTCCACTTTCTATATAAATTAACTCAGCACGTCCAAGAGGAAGATGAAATCGAAAAACAATTCACATATGAGAGTTTTAGAAATATGAATTTTGAAGAGGCTGTTCAAGCTGTTCTGTTCCAACCATATCTCTCTTTTGTTTTCTTTCCTCTAAGGGTTAGAAACTTAATTTTCAAGACCTTTATCAGTGGATAAATAAAATCAAAAAGTTCACTAAAGGAGAAAGGGAGTGTAATACCTCAATGTTGTTAATATGTTGTTAACAATGTCAAGCACCAGTAATTGAGGAAAAGGTTGAACTGTATAGGAAAAGAGAAAGGAGGACAATTCTGACATCTATGGTAATTCATATAGCATTCTAAATGTCACAAAAAAAGAAGAAAAATTCAGGAAAAACACTTCAACTATGAGGGGAATGTAAAAAGGAAAACAATTGAACTAAACATTCTAAACTCTGGCATATAAATATAACTGCTTTCTTAAACAAAAAAAACCAATAAAAGATAAGAGAAAATTTCTCTTAAGGGTTCCAATTAGCTCATAAGAGCATGATGAAATATGTGAAAAAGGATAAACGAGAAAAAGGTGTAGTAAGTATGGCAATTTTTGTTTTGTCAACTGGAGGATATGAAAACATTACTTCTTGGGGGAGATTTATACGAGAAAAAGGAAGAAAAAAAGGATACTGGATCGAAAAAACTCCATTTCATGAAAAAAACCAATACAGCAAATCAATGAAATGTGCAGAAGAGGGTTTTCTTTGAGTTAAGAAAAGAAAATAAAGTCAGGAAAACACATAACTTTAAGATTGGAAAAAAAAATAAGGATATAATATAGAAATAAGGATAGTGAACTTTGGCATTTGACAATCCCAGCATTTTTGAACATAATCAGACAAAAGTTCGACAAACGTTGTTTTGAAGGAGAAAGCTGTCTCCAACAATATTTTGAAAGGTCAATATTTGAACTAGCAAATTTAATTACTATGCGCAATCCCATGGCAATAACAGACCAAAACTTCTCTTGTTTCAAAACAGAAATAATATCTAGCACCTAAATTTTCTTTTCAAAAGGAAATCCACATTCACTAACTTTTAGAGTTTGTGTGACGGCGTGAAACTTCGTTATAGTAGAAATTCAAGACCGTTAAGAACATAGCTTAATTTGTATATTCATAACAGACGCCAATCATCTCTTATTTCGAAATTATAAAGATAATTGATCACATCTAGTTACCTAGATATCTAACTTGTTCATAATGCTTTATCATAGTTATCTAAATCTTAATCAAATTTTAAATCTACGTCTTGTCCATTTGTGAACCTATCCACAGCAACAGCAAAACAAAGATGCATAATCACTGTAACCTCTTTACGACTACAATTTCTGAGACAAATCAAAAGCTAATTGTAGCCCGCACTTCGGATTCCAGCTTTCACCGGCCCTGTTAGTATTACCCAAGCTTTATCACTCATAATATTCGATATAGTTTGTCTGGATCAATAATGACTCAAGGGTTGATAGCTTTCCCATCCCATGATTTGGACGATGCAGGATGAGTCCCTGCAAAATTGTAGAAACCTTTCAACTTTCTCAAGTTATCAAATTTCAAAACAACACTATCACGCAACATTTATAAAATTCTTTCCATACACATACAAAGGTTAAGGCAAAGGTCACTTTCAAGTGAATCAATGATTGTCGCATGACATGACCACACTTTTGAGTTTGAGGTCGAAAATAATAACATATCCTTCAAATTTTATTGGAAAGGCGGCGAATACACTCAAAGTACAAAAATCCACATATCACATCTGTTTTCGAGCATCCCGTGCATAGTGTACGATAATTGAGTTCTCAAAAATTTTGGACTAGAACGCCTAGGTAGATACCGAAGAGCTCCGTGACCCATGCACCAGAGACACATACCTGCGGTGTTATCGTGCAGAGTTATCATGAGTTAAGGTTAACCCCAAGAAGGAAAATTCGTTTTAATAAGCTCTCAAATTTTATCTGCAATGCTATGATGCTATGATCACTAGTAGTCTTTTAAAACTAGTAACTCTGAAAGCAGCTGAGAGGCCACTTGATTGGTATTATTATTGACATTTTCAGTGATGAAAATGTGCACGAAAAGAACACATCATGTGAAGGTACGTCATTAGTCACAGATGTTTTATAAACTGTGAAGAGTGTTCCTTTAGTATTAAGGGTAGGTCATGCCAGCCATGAGGGATGGATGATAAGCCATTAAATGTCACTTGTTTTTGCGCAACCATGACCAAAAATCAGTCAATGAGTTTTTTTCTCTCCTCCTGTAGGCAAGACCTACCTCTAGATACGCCACTACCCCCGCAGTATATACTATTATGTACAGTTATATAACTTTTCAAACAACACATTAAGAAAGATTCTCAGGTGCAAAGGAAGCAATATTCGACTATTTAATATAGGCTATAATGAGAATAAAAGAGTGACGATCCATCCATAGACTGGCGCTATCATTCAACAGGTCAACGACTTTAATGAGAAAAATGATTCATTTCGGCTGCCCATAATTGATAATTAAAATGATTCATAAAGCAAGACTGTCAACTGCATAACTTCCTGCTTGGTGCATAAGTGGTTTTTGTTGAAAATTTAAATTCACTTAAAGCATCTTTAGCAAAAAATGCCTATAATATACGCGCTTCGTATGCCTGATCACAAAAACGACATTATTTTTTAACAGCTTATAACATATTTTTTTAT